>OZ026621.1:82381607-82469107 GCA_964020975.1 Hermodice carunculata | reverse complement strand
TTACTTCCATTCACCTTTTTTTTCATTTTTTTTTTTTTTTTGAAAGAATGAAGATATTGCCGATATATATGTGTTTCCCAGCTCAGATGACCGACTGGTGCCAAAGGTTGCAAGTTCGAGTCTAGTTTGTTCCTATCTATCTCTCTATCTATCTATCTATCTGTCTGTCTGTCTGTCTGTCTGTCTGTCTGCCTGTCTGTCTGTCTGTCTGTCTGTCTGTCTGTCTGTCTGTCTGTCTGTCTGTCCGTCCGTCCGTCTGTCTGTCTGTCTGACTATCTATCTATCGAGGTGAAGCAAAAGATGTTGAAAGATGGAACTCCTGATGCAAAATGAAGCATAAAAACCGAGGGCTTTACAAAAACAACAAATTCTTATGCAAACCTACGTGCAGATACTAAGATAATTTCGAAATATAATTTCAGAGAATCAGTTTCTTGTGTTTGAACAAACAATGAAACTACAAGTCCTGATTTCAGTAAATGCATTGAACGCAAATTTAGGGGTCGGATCTTACGGATACAAGTTCGTCAAACCCAGGAAGGCTGACGGCTCAGCACAACACTGTCAACATGCACTAAACTTGCGTAAATACTACTATGCTGCTGCAAACTCCCCTCTGCCACGGGTGGGGACCGAGTTTCACTGAGCGGTTTTGCAGCAAAAGATGTATTGTTTGACTGACTTGTGCTGACGAAGTTGCAGCACTAGTACGCTAGTCTTTGCAGTGGTACCAGAGCACGGCAAGATGGGAGCACAGGAACTGGGTTGCTGCTATGTCAAATCGAGGACACAGTTCACAGTGCGCCCGTGTTGTCACAGTCAGTGCGTCTGTTACGAGAGCACATATTGGTGGAGAGCCAAGGATACGGATTTGCATATTTTTCCCTGGAAACGAATAATTTGCCACCCATGCTTATTTGCTAGAACAACATCTAAGGAATGTTTTTAGCCAAAGATCCAGTCTGGGTTCAGGTGCAATTCCAAGATATTTACGCTTTATGTATGCCCAGCATGAACATAAAAGTGCCCCATGTAGTACAAAGAGAGAATAGGTATCATCATTTTTTTTCTCTGTAGCACATGTCTCACTTGGTCTTTTCTAAATAACCATCACTTCCCATACAAAAAAAAAAAAAAAAACCCTCAGACTCAAGCATTGTGAAGTACATTACAGTCATTGTTCCTTCTATTGTTAAACGTTCAACACACAGGATGGTTAAATAGAGTATTGCATTCTATCTGTGTGTTGTATTCATCAGAGAGGTTGACATGCATGTCTGACCACGAAGAACTCATCATCTGGGTAAAATACTAAATTTGGCTCATAATTATCTTTTTTTATCTCAGCTAACTTGTCAGTCAGCTGAGCGTTTGTAAGTGTCTGTAATCCGTCGTCCATCCACAATTTACATTTTCGACTTCTCCAAAACCATCAGCCGGATTCACTTCAAACTTGGTGGGTATGTGCCTTGGATGGGTCTTTACCAAGTTTTTCAAATGGTCACGCTCCATTGATCTTGGATTTTTTTATGATTTTTTTTTTTGGGGGGGGGCAAATCTTAAAAAATCTTTATCTCTGAAACTGCTCATCGAAATGCTTTGATATCGCAGAGGGACATTTCCAGGCCCTCCTATCTGTGAATTTGTTCACCAAATGACGTTGCATTTTTTTCTTTTTTTATAATGATTTTGTGTGTGTGTGTTTTTTATTTATTTATATTTTTGTTTGGGGGGGGGGGCTATTTTTGATTTTCTTCCCCAGAACTGTCATTCAGATTAAGCTGAAACTTGGTGGATATGTTTCTTGTGGAAGGGCCAAACAAAGCTGTTCTGTGCAACTGCTATGGCTTCCTGCTTTTAAATGATTTTTTCAATTCAGGTACTTATCTGTCAATGGAGCTTCCCTATTGATTACATATATAAGTCAATGAGCATTCTAATGCTTATTCCCATTTTGGACTTCTTCTCCAAAACCGTCCCCCAGATTGACTTCAAACTTGGTGGCAATGTACCTTGGATGTCTTTCTGCCAGGTTTGTTCAAATGGTCATGCTCCAGTAATTTTATTTTCAACAAATCGTACATATTCTTCTCCACAACCGGTCATTCAATTGCTATGATATTGCATAAGAACACTCCTAGGTAGTCATAGTTCTTAATTTGTGTCACCAGGTGTTGCTGCATTCTTTTTTCAATTTTCTGTACGAAATTTTGTGTGTTTTCGTAACTTGTGACTTCATCTCCAGATCTGTTACTCAGATTAAGTTGAAACTTTGTGGATATGTTATTCGTGAAAGGGTCAAACAAAGATGTTCATTTCGAGAGCACTGCTGTGGATTTCTGATTATAAACCTTTTTTTTTTTTTTTTTTTTTTTTGTTGGCCTTTCTGTTTTGTCCTTTTTTTGTTTTGTTTTTGTTTTTGTTTCGTTTTGTGTATGTTTTTGTTTTTTCAATTCGGGTACATATCTGTAAATGTCGCTTTACTATTCCTTACTATGCATGTTGATGGGCATTCTAATGGTAATTCACATTTTGAACTTCTCTGAAGAAGCTGTCGGTCAGATGCACCTCAAACTTGGTGGCCATGTATCTTGGGTAGGTTTCTACTGGTCACGCTCCAGTGCCTTTTGTTAATAATTTTTTTCTCGAAAATCTTGAAAAAAGTTTGTAAGTGAAGTTTAACATGGGATTTTATAATAAATGGTTATATCTTAAATAATTTTGCCAGACTTGTGCCAAACTTGGTAGGGATGTATATTTTATATGTGTCTGCCTACTTTGTGCAAATCGCCATGCTCTAGTGATGTTTGGACCTTGACCTCATTTCCAAAGTCACAGGACAACTGACACAAAAGCTGTTCACTTGATAACGTGTCATCTGTTTTGCGTTGGGCCTTGATGTTGCACATGTTAATGTTTTTCTATGAAGTTCATACTTAGAGAGTACATGAGTGACGTTGACATCGTTTCTGGGGTCACAGTGCAACATACATGAATTTTACTCTTCACTGTAATTTGAGAACTACTTGGACTGGGACCTTGATGTTTCACATGTTAGTTTTCTTCTATGAAGGTGAGACCTACTCAGAACATGGGTGACCTTGATGCTATCCCAACTTCACAGAGCTGCAAATGTGATGAATGTCTAGGTCTGCTGAGCATGTGCTGTTCACACAACCGTCTTGTTTCAAAATTATGCCACATACCATATTTCGCTTTCAATAGAATATGTGGAATATTGCATTCAATAACTGAATATAAAGAGCGTGTTACATGACATATGTATTTTGGCAGACTTTTTTTTGGGGGGGGGGGGCAGTTTATAAAAATTAGTAAACTCTAATTTTATTATTTGGTGAACAGCATTTAACACACACACAGATATCACAATAAAACATCAGTGAGTTTATTTTATATAAATCTCAACTGATTTTGATTTATATTTAAAATACGAAACAAATTCGGATGCCAGCTTTTTCCAGGTGCATGGATTGCGCTCTGGCCAGGGTCATATTCTTGTATTTCCTGAGCATATAGTTTTCACCTGTCCTATCAGACATTGCACCTATATGACCAGCAATGTGGTAACTGTGTACTCTACTAAAACATAAGTGACAGCATTCTGAAAATACAGTATATTCACCATAATAGACTATCTTCATTGGCATGCGCAATCTGCCAATCACAACTGTGGTCTACTACAAAGACCATGTTTGCAGATGTTATTCTTAGTTATCGCGCATGCGTGATAACTGTTTTTTGTTGTTTTTTATCTCGAGGCGCTCCATCCAAATGGCCAATGATTTTAATGATGTTCATCAAAACCCAGAAACGTAAGGGAAGTATTACAGCATCAATATTAGTTCAATATAACTTAATAGCAAATACCAATGTTATACTGTTATCGCTATCAGCAACATGCACGTATGCGAGAGCCGACCCTGCCATGTTAACTTTACAAGGAGATAGTGGTGGTGACAGGGAAGCAGGGATTGGAGTAGGGGCATTTGTTTATGGGATAGGGATGAAGGTTGTCCAGGCAACCATGTACATTAGATGCTATAGAACACAAAACAGCTGGTGATATACATGATGTTATTTTTATCGATGTAAAAGACGAAGAATTGTCCCCAACGCTACTTTTTTTCTGCACAGGCTTGGCTACTACTCTCGGTTGTTAATTGGCCAATTTCTATTTATTGTAGTCTAAAAATACAATGCAAGTTTACGTTATTTATATCGGCAATTTTATCAAGTTTTAAACAGAAAAAAAGCACGATTATTCAACAGAATAAACATATATATATATATATATATATATATATTATATATATATATATATATATATATATATATATATATATCTGTGTGTGTGTGTGTGTGTGTGTGTAGTGTAGTGTAGTGTCCAAACTGTTAATTGATTTACGTCAAACATGGACATTGTTGGGCATATATTTAAAACACAGGTTAATTTGAAACTTTCTGATACTTAACAAGCGCATGTTTGCCAATAATTTCATTTATGATTCATCATATGCGTCTTAAAAAGTCAAAACTGAAACAGAATTTGCTTGAATTTCCTAGATTTCTCACTTTTTTTCAGTGAAGTAGTCAAACAATATAACTGGTATAAATCATGCAGATTTCCTGGTTAATTTATTTTAGTTTCAACAATGTTTCGTGTCTCCTTAACATTTTTTGAGTCAGTTGTTCTAAAAAATCAGTATTTCTTTTTTAAAACAACAATTTATGGCCATAAAACATACCTACTATAAAAATTAAAGAACACAACCATGCGTTTCTAATGTCAAATTGAATACTATCTCCAAAAAATGGCTTGTGGCTTGTTCTACTGTGAGGAGGAGTGCCTGAACAGTTTGGCTCTCTGACCGCTAGCCTTATTGACGCTTTAATAGATGTAAGATTGGATTTCTATTGAAACTAGGTTGTCCAAATAAAAGGTCCATGACAATGACAGTTTAAGGCATGTGGTCTTCTGTCGGGATTGACCTAAATTTTAAAAACTGAATACAGAGCTTTGTGTTGCAATGGTACAGTGTATTTACTATTAAAGGTGCTGTTTATTGAGGTAATATATCATTACGTACTATAACGTGTTCAACTCAGATTCCAAGAGAGCAGATTTCCAGGCTTAACTAACAAAACCATATGATACTGAAGCATGAATATGAAAGCATATGATATTAAAAGGCGAGTGGATTTGACCCAAACAAAACTGTTGATATTTACAATTCATTTAAACATGTACTTGCTGATTTAGTAGAGTGAATGGCTTGTATCGCGTTTTCACTGGGAAATAAAGATTTTTATTGTGACTTGAATGGTGGCCAATATCAAAGTAGATATGAGCCAATGTCCCGTGTCCACAGCTTTTACTTTGTGTATTTTGCATGTTCCTGGTGGGGATGTAACTGTATTAAAATTACCTGAAATAAACATCCATCCCCACTTATTCAAGAATTTCGTTTCAAGTCAGTTTGATATTTGTTTAAACCTGAGTGAGTGGTCTTTGTATGGTTTGTGTATTCACGTGAATTGTGAAATTATACGTTTCCATGACGTCAGATATGACAATTCTAAGCGGTAATATCCCTCGTGGAAATGTACAAAAGACTTCTCCGGATAAAATCCCTAAAATCAATAGTCTGTCCATGCATTGATAAAGCACAATTGAAGGGATCGGAGCATTGGAAAGGTTTAGACTAGGCAATCAAATGACAGTTATGCCACAGGCAAAGAAGGGAAATGCTACCAAACTTCGGTAGAAACTCAAATTTTTGACGCAGTTGTTGGTTTAATAATACTGCCTGTGCCACCTCACTTGTTCTCCACGATCTTGTAAAAATATGCCATTAAAAATATAAACAAACAATTTGCCTACTATTGGATTGACCACTGGGTATATCCATAGCTCCAGTCAGTGTTTCCACAACCAGAGTCATGGGAGCCATTATAAGCGCTACCTTCTTCCTACCCTTCCTTTAGTTGCCCACTCTGGCTTTCATCTTTCTAAAATAGAGTACACCACATATCTTTTTCCAGCGCTGGAACAGGAAGCCCTTCCCGAAGTTTACTCCTATTCTACTTCTTGGTGTTTCCAACTTCAGCCCCAGAATCCATACTAATCTATCACTTTCTGTCACATTTCGAACTTGCTCTATGTCCCTACATGCCTCATCTTTTTCAGCCCAACCCTCAAACACTCCATCTCTGAAGTCCTGGTATCCTGACCACCATAAAAACAAATGATCCACAGGTTCGTCTTCATCATCCATACCTACTTTATACTTACCATCACGTCCCTCTATCTTCCTTTCCTTCTGTTCTCAAGATTCACTACCCCTGCTCCTCCTTGGAACAGTAATCTCAAACCCTGAATATTTGATCCCAACACCTTCCTTTCACTTGCTTCTCCAATGCTTGATAAACTTTCAATGTGGTCTTCTCTTCAACGCCTCTATTCCGGCCCCCCTCTTGGTTTCCTGCCACAGTCAACTTTTGTCTTCCATGTAGTGTCAACCTCATCTGGCCCCTTCAGGTCATAACTTTCTGCTTACATGACTATATCCAGCACCAACTTCGTCCTTTCTTTAAGTGTGGCAATAAACATCTTCCTGCACCACATACTCTCTGCTGTCTAGCTTTAACTAGTTAATCAGGACATGTAGCCAGCCAAGTTCCCCTAATACTGCTTCTGCTGCCACACAGTCTTATCAGGGCCACTGGCATCCTTTCACCCATGTCTCTATGTGGCCTTTCCAACCATTCCTGATCTTTCTTACTTATTGCATTCAACTTATATAGCATGCTTGGGACTGCTCCCCCACCCAAAACACCCTCCACATGAATGCTCTATTAAAACCACTTGCTGTTGTTAGTGTAATCGTACTTATTGTTCTATTGACCTTCTGTCTGATCCTATCGAAACAATTTCAAAAACTCCTTCACCTTTAGCTTTGATCCTGACCCTCAAATATTCGTAATTATCTACCTCTCCTATCTTTATGACCTTCTCGTGCCCCTCTGGAGCCTCAAAATTTACAAACATCCACTTTTCCCTGCCTGTTCTACTGATCCAGAATTATGACATTACTTTTTTTCTCACTGTTTTCCACCCTCCGTTTCTCCCCATTGTCCCACGGTATTCAGTGCATATTCTGTAATTCCTCTTTCATGTTACCCACAAGAACAATGTCATCTGCAAAAATATACCTGGTATCCTCTCATCTTCTACCTTAACACTTCTTCCATTCTCTAGCTATCTATTCACATAACTTACTTAGATATAACAAACAAAACTAAAGGGTCTTGTTTTAAGCCAAAAGGCAGCTCTCCTCCTGCCCCATCGAAATCCTTCTTACTCACCCTACATTTGACATTTGTACACAAAGCTTTCTACACTTGTAAAAACTTACCCTTAGCGTTTAAAAAGCTGGTAGGTGTTTCTGTTGCTGCAACTCTAATGAGAGGTCATTATAAGATAATATATATGGTTGGTAATTGATGGTCTCTTACTCTCGTGTGTTTAAGGCGCAAATCTATTACAAGAGTACAATAGGGAGCCTTGTTATACCACATCAAGATTCATGTGTACAAAAGCCATAACTTATGATACGTTCATCAGAACCAGGGAGGTGGATTGAAAAGTGCATGTCCCTGTCAGAACCAAAACCTTTTATACATGTTTTGTTATTAACAGTGTTAGCTATCACGATATTTTAACTTATATACAATTTTTTATGCAAAAATAGTATAATGTATATATCTTTACATTTAAATTATATTCAATTTGTATGGCTGTGAGCAACACAATAAAATGACATCTTGTGCATATTTGGAGGTATTTACCTACTTTTAAACTTATGTAATCGGCATTGGTTTGATGGGCAGATGTGCAGCGCTACTGCACCCACGCCTACCTCTATTTGTAAACATCCCTACGCTAGATGTCAAGTGTGTCAGGTCTTTTTTATGGAAAAAATGACTCGTTTTATTCAATTTCTACTAATTTAGTAACCTGTTCGTCAAAATCAAATAATCTGTCAAAAAGATGTCCTGGTGTTGTTGAATATTCAAAGACGATGCCACACGGTAAGCCTGAACTTGGTCGTGAAAGCATAGGCCTAGACAACAAACGCAACTGAAGCACGCACCATATGGAGTCATACCCATCTCAAAACAAGAGGGCTGTGTGAACAGCCCGTGCATCAGCTGATTTTGACATTCATCACACTTGCAGCTCTATGAACTTGGGAAAGGATCAAGGACACCATGTTCTCAGTAAGTCTGACTTTTTTTTTTTTTTTTTTTTTGTTTTGTTTTGTTTTGTTTTGTTTTCGTAATTTTGCCTTCTCCAGAAATGCTATGGACTCAAGAAAAGGATAATTGACCTTCAAACATAGAATAATCTATTCATTCTTTGATCAGAGATGCATATGTAATGGTACTTAGTGCAATTCAAATTTTTGATGACTCAGCAAATCTAACATACTGACTTACAACTTGGTATTGTGGGATTCTGGGCACATGGTAACTATGAAACATTATTGAAAAGTAACTATACGGTTTCTTTGGGGGTAATTAATTTTGAGCTTGAGTAACGTTGAAATGCTTAACTGATATATTGGCTTAAATCTTGGTAGTATTAGATTTTTGAAGGCCTACTGGTAATGTGTTACTAATTTTGAAAATTAGAGGGCATTTGACCTGAGAGCAAGGCACATGCTTTGGCAGCAAACTTCCCGCTCCTTCTCCGACGAAGGGGTGAAAAGTTGACATCTTGACCTCTAAAAGCTCATCTCAGACCTTCAATAATTTACAATCAGATTTTATGAAACCTGGGTGTCTTGCATGTAAATGAAGCATCAGTCCCATCGCATGTCTCTGGTCCAAATACCGAATTTGCTAATATTTTGTGTAGTTTACGCCAACGTAAATAGCTTAAGGATTTAACTACCTATGTGGTGATTTCTTAGGAGTATATTTGATGCAAAAATATGTCTATGTCACTACCGTTGTCTCGATTTTTAGAACGGAATATAAACTAAACTGCATTTAGAAACTTTTATGTTGTAAATGTAGGCAGCCTTGTACAGTTTTATTCATCTTAAATGAGCTCAGACGTAAAATATCCTGGCTTACTGATTCCATACCAAAGTAAACAGACGAGACACGTGCAGTGGTCGGCTGAAATTTGTCATTGTTTTTCATCGATTTTCTCATATAATTTGGTTACCACATACTTGAAGCGTTTATCTTTCAGATAGAAAACACAAGTCATTTTGTAATTTTTCCGGCACAGCCGTCATAGACCAAACCATCCTGGCACCTTAAACTGTATCCCCAAATTGGAAAAAATAGAATAGATCTTTAACTCTTAGGACGGAAGAAGCCTATCTGTCATGGGAAAAACTTTAATTATAACATCCCTACCTTTGTCACAGTAGCTGCATTAAGTATCTGTAATCCCAAACCCTAAAGACTCTTTATTGAAAAGAGCCGAAGTTCTTACTTTCAAATACCTTTGGAATAAAAATCCAGATAAAATAAGGAGAAACTACTTTATAGCCCCCTCTGATAAAGGAGGATTAGGAATTACTCATATCCGTTCCTAGTTCCATGCAATGAAATATGCTTGGATTAAGATTTGTGTCATAATCAGGAGCAGGATAGAAACGCAACGGGAATTTATGTCACTAAAGACAAATGGAGAGCTTCTTTGAATATTGCACTTAAAGTAAGCGTGCATCAGCAATTAAGAAATTCAAGACATAGTTAGCATAATTTACAATGTTGCAACTACCGTTCATTAAAGATGAGATGGTGTCAGATATTGAAAAGGGCACATCTATCTAGCATGGTTTTGAAGATATTCAACATTTGAATTATGATATTGGCTGAATTAGTTCAATTTGAATTGTGACACTTAGAGGCACTGTTCATTAGATGCGTCTATATCACAAGGTTTTAAATGGATATCAGAACGATGGTATCTGTATTGAATATTTTTGAAGATATTCGCCATTTAAATCTTGCTTAATACCAATTGTCATGAACCTAAAGATTGTTTGGGTCCTTATTGAATTATATCCACCTGAATGACAAAACTATAGGTTGAGCTTGGAATGGTATCTATAATTAGCTGAGATATTTAACATTTTTATCATTTTAAAAAATTGCGAATTCCTGATAAGCATAATGTAAAGACTGCTGTTCAGGCTATCGGTTCATTTGATGAAGAAATCTGACAAACGTATGAGAGGATGTTGGTATATATGTATATATATACCAACATCCGCTCATACGTTTGTCACATTTCTTCATCATATATATATTTATATATATATATATATATATATATATATATATATATATATATATATATATATACATATATATATATATATATATATATATATATATATATATATACATATATATTGCGATAATTAACTGTCAGTTTTTTAATATACTAGACTAGCATCAATATATATATATATACATATATATATATATACATATATACATATATATATATACATATATACATATATATATATATATATATATATATATATATATATATATATATATATATATATATATATATATATATATATATATATGCACTTTTACACAACAATCGACATTCTCTTGCCTATTTGCCACAATTACACATTAACCATCTGTAAATGCACAAGTGGGTTAAATCGACATTTCACAACCAACAGCACGGATAATAAATTGTACATTACCCAACCCAAAGCTCTTTGTACAATACATTCAATTGTTATGTACATCCGTGATTGTGCATATATGTATTACTTTTTGTGTTTGAAATGCATGTAACATATAGAAAATCAAATACAACTGCTGACATCAGTGTTCTGATCCGTTTCCCCGTAAATAAATAAATAAAATTTTCAAACTGGATTTTACAGGTAATAGTGTGAATTATTTTTTGGTCTATTGTAACACTGTTGAACCCAACTAACTGACTGCTGAAGCAGACCTCACTATGTAACGTGAACAAAGACAGGAAACGTGCTGTATATACCCATATTTTTTTCGGACACTTACATATATACTGACATTTTTTATGTTGAGTTAGCACAGCTTTCAGGTAGAGATGTCTGTCTTCACCACTGTATGGGCCCTACTTGGTCCGTTATCAATCACTATGAGCAACAAGTTAAAATCAAATTGCAGTATTAGAAATGGAAAATATATCTATAACTTCAGCCTGATTAAATATGTTAAATATATTCCTACAAATATCTTGTTAATTCAAATTCAGAATTTCTCTGTTTGTGTCTACCAGCTGCCAAACTCAAGACCTATTTAAGTTAGGGATTCACGGCGAAACCCCACAACAACTACACAATCACATATCCATCAATAATTCACCCGTTTCTTGACCTAGCATTACCATTCAATAACAGTATTCAACGTACAGCATTATTGGCTACTATGCTTACATTTACATCCCTGAATCCAGCTGCCGACAGGAACTTTAAATTAAACGTGCATTTATCCTGTTTACCAACAGGTTTTCTAATGTATGCACAAGAGAACAACTTGTGCAAAACTGACCAAGTTTCATTGCTGTTCCTCTATTTTAATTTCAGACAGTTTGATGACCTTCCCCTGCTCTAAACACATTGTACTCAGTGACCTGACCTCACTAAACCAATCCGAGCCAGGTGTTCACATAATCCACGTTTGTTGTGTACACAACTACCTCCTTTCCTGAAGACACTTGTCAGCCTACAGTCACATGCCAATAAATTCAATTGTTTTGATCTGATACTTGCCAAATATGTTCACTGTTCTTTGAGACTCCCCAGAAATGCCTGGATAAGGCATATCACAATCAAAAGCTATGGAGATGAAAGGAGCACTTTTAGTTAGCAGTTGAATGCCCTGAGATCAATTCAATGGGTAATATAAATTCTTGTCTTTACAGACCTGTTTAACTTTAAGGTAAATATGGGTATGTACATGAGTGTACATGTGTCCAAATGGTCAGTCTGAGCTAAATTTACTTGGTACAAACACAGGTAGATGTACATATATTCCAAATTAGTACTTCAGCGCCGCACCTTGATAATAGGGACACCTTGCTAATAGGGACACTTTTCCTCATTCTCAAAGATGTCCCTATTAGACAGGTTTCACTGTAATCAGTTTCCTATACGTTATTGTGGTAAGGTTTTCCCATATATTACATGCCAGTGTGGGAGTCTTATCTTCTATGAAAATTTATATTGTTTTATTTTGGAAACAGGGTGTATCCATATATTTACCCTTACCTGTTAAGCATATGATTGTGCCAAGAGTTTCATGGGCGCGAGTTGGGATAAGACGTCATACTATGTTATCTTGATCTGTCACCATTGGGTATGCTATCGTGATCTGTTAACATAGTTCACGCTCAGGAATCAGGAATAGTTCATTTTGCACAGCAAAGGAACACAAACTAGGACACTTATAAGAAAATATTACTACTTTGTCATACACAGGTGCTAATATGTAGAATCAAAATGTGTTTCAGGTTAGGGAGACCGACATTAAGATCGAAATTTGATCGAGATCTTGCTGTCCACTTAAAAGGGAAGGAAAACAATATACCGTTCCACAAACATACATGTAGATACTGGCATCATGTTAATAGGATAGGACATTCACATAATATTCAGTACATGACAATGGAAAAAAGTAATAAGTGTGTTAATACTAATCAATGATGACGTAGATCAGATGCTTGCACGTAACTGGGTGCACAACAATTTATCTGAACCCCAAAGTGTCCCCAGCGGATTTAGTAATCGGTTAGCCTGCAGTGTTTACGCCAGCAAGAGGCAGCAAGCAGCAAGACAACAATTTGAGACCTAAATTTTATGTTATAGACTGACCAAATGATATGTTTGCTTCGCCGCGATACCTTCATTTTGTTATGTGTCCAATAGGTTGCTCACAAGACAATTTTTGAAGGTAAGTCTTGTCGTCCATTTTCGGCAGAACGAAACCTTCTCCAGTAAGGAGGAGGGTAGATTCGAGGGGTAAGCTGACTTGTTTGCATTTACTGATAGCAATGCAAGTACCTGTGGTTTAAACAGGGTTCATTGTGCTCATTGTATGCACTATGATGGGCAATACATATGGCTTTTTTTGCAACTTTGTGAGTTGGTCAAGATAATGACCCCATGCGAAATACAGTAATTGAACCATGGCACGATGAGTGTATTATTGGGCAAAAATAAAATATGGTTAGGCAAAAACTATTTTAACCACTAGATTATTTGCGATACTTTTGATAAAAGAGTTTAAGTATGTTTTTCCAGCTCATAGGCTTATAAATATAAAGCCCAATGAAATTTAATTCATCCACACACTCCAAAACAACATCATCTCTTTTGTCATAGGAACTATAACATGTTTCAACGGTTTCTGAAATAACGTAAATTTCGTTTTCGCAATATTCAAATATATTTTATTCAATTTTAAACAAGTATTAACTTTATTAGGTTCAATGTTGGTATTGTAAGAAAATTCATCGTCATTTTGTTCCCTAGGAAGACTCACAATACCAAAATGAGTAATATTATCTATGTATATGATCAATTTAAATACGTTTTAGGCATATAGAATATCATTTATGTAGAAAGTGAATAATAAAGCGCCAAGTATGGACTTTTGCGGGACACCAGAACCGATGTGGGAATATGTGGACTCATGATCATGTATTGAAACATATTGTATGCAATTTCACAGATAATTGGAAAATAAATCCAGTTCAATGTTTTTGATACCACAATAAACTAATGTCTTCAGCAGTATTCCATTGGCAAAAGTATCGACAGTTTCTTACAAGCCCATATATTCATTAGTAGGCACTTTATCATCCATTGCATATATAATTCTGTTAACTTATTCAAAAGCTGCTAGTTCTGTGCAGTGGCATCCCTATAATCGATACTGGCTATCATAATACCTTCCCAGCACGTACTACAATACTATATACACACTTGTACTGGTCAAGGATATAAAACCTGGATTAGAATGTATCCTAATATTCTGCAGTTCAAGAACAATCTGACTCTAATCTGATAAGCTGTGTAATATGCCGTTGCATTTGGCTACCTCGTGTCTTCAGCATTGCAGAATGAACTTGCCCATCAGCTCCGAGAAAAAAACCTCTTTGAACATCGCATTAGGCCACAAATTACAGGGAAGCCTGGAATCCAAAGCTGGAACAATCTGTCCTACTTTGAGATTTTCAGATTTTTAGTCCATTTTCAACTTTTTTGAATTTGCGGTAAATATTCCTTGATCCACCGAGACCAAAATTGAGAGGCAAGATGGGCACATATTTGCAACGTGAGCGCTATGCGTCTGAAGTACAACCCATGTAAGGAGGAAGGCTAGGTCCCTGACATAAAAACAAACAGATAGATTAGAGTAAGTAACATTAGGTCTTGCGCGTCATAACTCAACTGAGTTATAATAGATTCCACTTCACAAAGGGTGGTTTTTTAAAACCTCATCTGTAAGATGAAATACTCGGCCAAAAACAGCGCGCAAAATTATCTTGATGTTACTAACCATACGCTTCCATATGCCACCTCTATTACGAGGCAAAGACAAAACTTGATAACATGAGGAGTGGCATATGATTTCAAGGCCATCTGAAACAGGCCAAATGGGGTGAAACCTGTTAAACTGTAGAGTGTGTGTGTGGGGGGGGGGACTAAAGATGCTCAGGAGGGAAACTGGGCAGATGCTGTCTGGATGGTTTCGCATACATTCTCTTGTAATACATACACTTTGTCAATACACACAGCACCAGAGTACCAGCTTTAACTCTCTCACTGCTGCACTACTAGCCAGGTTAACATCTGCACGCTGAATTTCTAAGCATGTTTTTTCAATTATATTGACTAATTTGACACTACATTTTGTATCTTCTCATGATAATTATTTCAGCGTATCAGAATTAGCAATATACATCTTAGTTTTTATTTTGAAAGGTCAGTGTCAAGGTCACAAGGTCACTTTCAAGCTAAAAGATCACAACATTTGGCAGCTATCATCGAATTTAAGACCTAAAATACACACAACAGGTGAAGTATCTGATGCTGCTATTTAATTCATCTAAAACGTAATTCATAAAGGTAAACAATACTATCTAAAACTTGTCTTTCGGTTGTCCTTTATGGGACTTTGTGCCAACCTTGTAAGTTTATACAGGCAAGCTGCAGGTTACAAATCGTTTCCTCTTATACAAACCAACAACTCATATCTAAAAATGTTTAAAAAAAGAATTTTTTCCAAATCTGATAAGAAGTATTTACGTACATGGTGCACGTTTTAGTAAGGTCAGTTTGAGGGTCAGAAGTCAGACGGTCATTTTAAACGTCAAATGTTACATAATTTGGCAGCCATCTTGCAATTTGACTACAGTTGCATCCCATGGCCTGTGGACAATTCGACTGTTGTTGCTTCCTATGGTGAAAGAATTAATGGTCCAGCATTTCTCTATAATGAGAGTAAAATTCCACTCACAGTCGATGTGACCGTGCCCATAACTTGGCATAAGAGTGGGAGCAGCAGCACGATTGTGGGGAAGGAGCTACATATGCTATGTTCGTCCATATAAGGACACAATACAGATAATGTGCTAGATCTTTTCAAAGACTTACCTTTAGAGAAATTATCTATTCCCTACTGATACACTTCTTGCTGATAATGTCTGAGCGAGATGAGATGAGACTCCTGTAATTCAAATAGCAACAAGGGACCATGTGACTGAAATTTTCTGGCAACAAACAAGCCTAAATAATGAACCCATGCGACAATTTTGCCAATCCTAGACCACGGTGAAAATCGCTCACATACTCTGTGTATCCAGTTAGGATTCTCAACGGTTGTACCAGCTTTAGAAAAATGGATATCATGAATGCTGAGCACAAAGTAAAGATACAAATTTTGAAAATTCAAAATGATTTAGCTTAAGCTCAGTTGCCTGAATTCCGGGATCAAAGTCCATACTATACACCCCAGTTTCTAAATCCTACTTCAGGCTCAACTCCTAGAACACAGGTATATACATCAGTGTCAAAAAGTTCTGCAGCAACCAGAAAACCAATTAAGACCTACATGCTCAGCTTAACAGAGTTGGATCCTATTATCTCACATGGGAGAAGTTTCGTGAATGGTGATATGCTGTTGTATAGGAATTTGCACTTACAGTTCGTTTTGCAATGCAGGGTGACCTCCTTACATTGCTGCAAGAACTACTATGGTCCTGTCCTACATTGGTGTACATAATTTGGTGACATCTGTATACAATACCTGTTCTTATTGAGGCAAACACACCTTCCTTTTTTTGGTGTAAACTGTGGCGTTTTAACATTAACGACCTGTCATGTTGCTGTGACATTTCACTTTAAGTTTTTGTGGCACAGAATAATAACCGCCTTCTCTTTTAATTGCATCCAGTTACAAATTGAGAGGTCCTTCAGCATTATCAGCATCTCTAGGTGGTTGCCATTCTAGGTACCAATTGACACAGCAACATTAAGGGGGTATTATAAAAAGTATATGGTGTTGCGTTTATCTTATCTGACTTGCCCTATGAGGCCATAATCAACTACAGGATGATGATTTGCTTGGGAAAGCGCCACCAAAAGGTGGGTCCCTGATATGTATGCACATAGGTATCTTTGTCCATACGAATCTTATGTATTTAGTGTTGCATTGGTGAAAGTTTATAACCAAAGTGCTTAGGGAGCCAAAATGTGATGTGAATGAGTGAGCAGCTCTTGTCAATGAAAGCTGCAATAGAATTAGTTTCCATCACAATTTGCTAGATTTCATTTAATCAAGGCTGCTCACACATCATACGAATATTTTGCTAGATCTTATTTAACCAAGGCTGCTCACACATCATACGAATATTTTGCTAGTTTTCATTCCATCAAGGTGGCTCGCATATCATACGAAGTTTTTAATCTCTACATAATCCTGGACAATGGAAGGGCTGGTAAGACTAAGAAAATGGCAGACACATGTTACAGCTCATTCAAATATACTGAGTATTAAGAAAAGAACCGCATGCACAAGAGCGTTCCGATCCATTCGCATCTTTGGCTGGAGATTTATTCCCTTATAACAACACACCAGAAGACAAGTTGGTGGCTGGCCATTATCAACCTTTAATGCCTGAACACAGTGCTAAATGTGTACTAAACTATGATTTCTCAAATATTTAACATTTGCAAAAGATGTGTATTGTACCACTTGTACATGAAGATTTGAAATTCCCAAGCAGGGGACATGGTATTTCAAAATCTATCACATTCAGCAACTGTATTCTGTGCCCAAACTATTATATTAGAATATTGAAAAAAGTGCTGAAACCTGTCCAAAGTGCGGTTGTAGGAGCAACTGACACCGCCTTCCGAATGAAAGCATGAGAAAAGTTGCTAGCTTGGCAAAGATTTTGCGTACAAAGCCCGACACAGGCTAAGGCCCTAACAGACTGAACCCTCCATAGATCATCATATAATACTCATGAACCGATACCTAGCTATAGTTATAGATCAGAAAAAATAAAAGATCTCCATAGACAATCAAACTTCTGTAATGCAATATGTCTCCCTGGCTAGAGATCCCATTTACCTGTTTCTTCATGTCTGTGCTCTCTAACCCTTTAAAGATTTTGAACCAAAGCATCCTGCATATGACAAAGAAGCCGCCATGCAGGGACAACAAGAGCCATTTGTCACTTGACTTTGTGTCCGGCTCCAAGTTGATTCTGTTCATGCTATATTATATCACTCCATACGCAAACATAAAAGGGCTTAAGGTTTGGGCAAAAACTGTAGGCAAGACTGATGCAGTACGTTTCTCAAAAAGAGAACGAAACCATATCTTGATTACAAATACGACACAGACATGACATAGATCAATAAGAGTGGCGGGAGGGTTTTTCGAACTTGTAAAGAGACAGAAATTTTGAATTTTGAACTTTTGCCAAATGTGTCCACTCATTACGACAGAAAACAGCAAAGTGGCATAGGGATTCTACTGTTACCTCATTTCTCACAATGGTCAGAATATTCAAATTTATGCATGCCCACTTTCCAGAAACGAGTCTGAGTTTCATATGCACTCATCAGAAATTTTTGTAAAACTTACACACGGGAAGGCAAGTTGTTGGTGAGCACTTAATCCTCTCTAATAAGTTAATGCAGTACCAAATGCTTACCAAATAAAGATTCGCCAAATAAGTAGTATTAGCTAAAGATCCGTACTGTACCACTAGTATATAAAGGCTTGAAATTCCAAACCAATGGATTGGGCATTTCGAATGCTGTCTTTTCAAGAACTATATTTTAAGCTGAAACTATTATAATAAATTACGTAAAAAGAAACTCTTGCTCAAGCCAGTGCAAAGCACCGTATGAGAGCAACTGGCATGCGTTTCCCAACGAAGCAGAAGAAAGTTTGCCTGGCTTGGCAGATATGTTATAATCTTATAATGCCTTACACAGGCTAAGCACTACAGGAACTAATCCCTCCATGAGTCATATGATAATCATAAACCAATACCTAGCTATAGTTATTGACCATATGATTTATAAAAGCCCTCCGCCAAACTCCTGGCATGTGATATGTCTCCCTGGCTAGAGATCTCAATTGCCCGTTTCGCCCACGGGATTTATAATTATCTCCCCCAACAAGGGGAATTGAGGCAAGTGACATGAACTATTCTTTCAGTGCATTTGAAATACAATAACCATGATATCAATCTATCGATTAAGTGAAACATTTGTGACCTCAATGGTGAGAGTATATACCAAATCATAGCAGTTACTGAGTGACATTAAACTTTAAGCATGACTAATATTGCTGTAGTGTTCAAAGAACAAGGAAAAAACAAGTAAAGACTGAGTGGAAATAATAATAATAATAATAATAATAATAATAATAATAATAATCATCATCATCATCATCATCATCATCATCATCATCATCATCATCATCATCATCATTATTGTAACAATAATCTATAACAAAGAAACGAAAGAAAAATGCAAAGTAAGTGCCAAGATTATAATTGTGCTGGTTCTGAAAACACACAAAATAGTAAATGATGAAGAGCCTGGTAATAAACAGATGAGTGACAATATTGTTGGACAATGTCAAAGTTCGCTTCCTTCCAGTTCACACTCCATTGCACGGATATCTATCAGTCCAATAACTCGTCTATCAAAAACTTATTAAGTATGTCAGTAAGGCCTGACCAGAGCAGCTTATGCGCTAGGTACGATAGACGGACTCTGTCACATTTAAACAAAGTTTTCTTTCTACTGTATATGGACGGGTGTTTTCCTATGTGCACCTCAAGCGATACCGCGTGGTTTTGGACGTATCTGGCATTGTTCACAGGTGTTTTATATGCTACTTGTGGGTTGTTGGCCAAGAAATGCCACACTCTGGGTAGCATTTCAGATAAGATTATTACTGACTGTGGCATTTATATCTGGAGATCACTCAGGAGGCTGGTGATTATATTTCACAGCTTACATGTCTTGAAGCTTAACATGTCATTTGCCCCAACGTGCAGGATCAACAAGTCTGCACTCCATTGACGGCTCAACATCAGAGTTGATATGATCCTTGCTTGGAATTTTGCTACCTCCAACTTCATTCCAAAACGTCCTTACCCCACAAAAGTACATGTTGTTCATTTTTGCCCGCCGTTGCAGCCAACACACAATGGAATGGCTCACGATCTATGTCAACGGTTTCCTGCAAGCACAAAATAATCTCAGGGCAGCAGCATGTTTTTTTTTTTTCAACAGTCGTCCGTAATGTGGAAAGTTTGTTTCATAACTGACTTAACTGGCCACACGTACCCCTTAACTTCCTCCAATCGCCATCATTCTCAACTTTTTAATTGTTTCCATGGGGACATCTGCTGCTGCACAGGTACTCCCTGCTCCAATGCAAAGAGAATGAGATTCGTACTTCCTTGTGTCCAAACCAGGAAACGTTATGGATTTCTGTAACACTGCTTCGAACTGAAAACATGTCAAGAATTACCCATCAAAATTGTTTAACATAGTTCCATTACTGTTATTAACTGCTTCGAAGTAGAACTGCATGCAAAACACAGGACCAACCTCTTGTGGACCCAAAATGGAGATATGAATATGCGTTGGAATATTGTGGGGGGTTGTGTGTTTTTTTCTTTTTTGTCTGCATGCCTTAACACTATGGTCATGTGCGATTGAGGCATTTCTCTCGCAGAGTAGCCAGTGAGTGCTATGATTCAACTCTCATTGACAGTCCATTTGACCGATATACTGTAATGGAATGGCAGATACTCTGAAAATGCTTCTACTACTCTGGTATATGATGACAGTGAGCTGGAAGCCAAATGACTGGCTAAGAAGAACTGAACTTCATTTATCTGAGTGGTAGTAAGTGAGCATTGGGCGTCAGCTCTATATCTGCATGCAGTGCCAAAGCTATGAATCTTTCCCAGAAAATGTGTCCCAAATCTCGTTTGTTCTGCCAGGTTCATGGCTCAATATGGCAGGCAGTTATATTGATTTTAGGCATACCAACAATTGCCTGCGCAGTAATTATAATCTGTGAGTATGAGGATGGTTGTCTCTATATAATTGACACTAATGCTTTGTTTTCACAATGGAAAACTACCCTTGACATTGCAAGTGTCTGCCCCTAAACAAATATGACCAGAACTAGAGGGACGATCTCTAGATATGCAATAGGATGACCTGGGCCAACCCCTGCTCTTTGCCAAAAATAGTTCCAGTACGCCCTTTTTAGATACGCTGCAAAGCCAAATGACATGCCTGACTCCATTCATAGCTGCAATATATCAGGTGACAACCATTCCTCAGATAAAATCATACAAATGTTCAACCAAATTTATCCATGTCTACTTTTGCAGACACCAACAGCTTAATTCTTTGACGTTTGGAATTACTTGATTTATTGCGTGTCAGTGCTACCAGACGCTGAAGAAAGGCCTATCCCCAACACTGCCTTGCATAGGAAGTTGAGATTGCCTAACGTTTTGCATTTCCCTCAGAGACACTTGTTGCGTTTCCAGTGTATCTTTAAAACGTAGATTATTTTCTGTCAACTTGTCGTCGGGTCACCTCACTTGCTGCACTTAGTGACCATTTCTGGACCTAAGAAAACAATCTGGTTACATGAAAAAACTGTATTCTCTTCAACTGCAGGTATACGTTAGTATTTGCACAATTCAAGGAAGAATGCCAGAGCCTGCTGACAAATAGGACCAGGTAACAAAAAATCATAATGATATGATAATGCTTTGTATTAGTGCGTTTATTCTATTTATCCAAGACGCAATTCAGAAAAGTGCTAAAATTTTCTCAGGTACTGGGGCTTGATCGGCAGCCCATAGGAGCACATGAATTGAAATGGAACGTTCCTTCCAAAGGTAGAGCCTAACAAGTCAAAATCTAATTCATTCACTGCTGACAAACTGAATGTTTCTAAATTATCTGCTTTGCAACTAATACATTTGTCACAAGTTTTGCAATCATAACCACTGGGTCATCAAATTTTTTGTACTGTACCTGAGCATTACTATCTGAAATGTGATCATTGACTGATGCACCCTCTGGGAATGACAGGTGATGGATTAGCCATCACTTCGTCCACTTTACAAGACGGCTTTTGAAACGCAGAACAACGCTTTGACGCAAGCTTGCTACATATGACATGGGTCTTATAATGTCTGCAAGCGATGAGTGACAAATATGTCTGTCTATTAGCGGCAGCACTGCATTGTTTAAATAGAGATCTGTTTGAATTTGGGTCAAATTCAATCAAACACATTCAGGGGTTGTTACTATGTAACATTATACTTTGTGACACAGTATTGTTCACATAGACCATGGTTGCCAATATGCTTGCAAAGCTAGACCTCATACAAAACAACAGGTTGTGGTCATCATACACGAAACATTCATTAACGTGCCTGCGCGATCACCCAACATTTTGTGGGATAACATTTTCTTGATAAAGTTTATATTCAGGTGAGTTAAGTGGCTCCAATCATTATACCTTTTACATTAAGTCGGTTTTGCGTATGAAGACAGCATAGTAATTAATAATTGTACGTAAAAAGTACAGGCCTGTTTACAATTGCTGTGTACCGATTCTGTGGCTTGATATGATGGTGATGATAATTATACTTTTTGGCACGACCCCCCCCCCCCCCCAAGCCAAAGCATACATGAATACGTAATCATGGGTTATAATATAGATGGATCCGTAGTATTGCATAGTGTGTAGCATGGGTTCACATGGTTTCACAAAAGCAAAACAATGAATATTTAAACATTCGTGTCATACTAGTTTATGAATGAAGAGAGAAAGAAGTAATAGTGCCCATGGCACCTGAGACCTGCATTATCAAATATTATGTCCTCCACATTATTATCAGTTGTGTGGGCTAAACAGTCAGAGCCACTTGACATGGGGTGACACTATAATGGGAGAGTCACCATTTAATGTCTCTGTATCATGGTATCCATAGCATCTATATCTTGCCCACACAAAATTACATATTTGTGGAAGGGCCTGAACTGCTGCTTCCTCCCCAAAAACACTTTGTTCTGGTACACTACTATCATTGTTATGATACACGCAATTGATTCTAAATATTCAAAAGCAAAGTATTATACTTCTTTGGCTATCTACGTGTTAAAGAACTAAGCAGGGGTGAAGTGTAAGCATAAAGTAAAACGTTTTGAAATCTTGCAGCATTAAGTGGTCGTCGCACTGGCTCACAATATAAAGAATATACTTGTGAGATAAATAGAGGAAAAAAGCAGAACACTCAGGGGGAGCAGTGATGGGCAACATTTACACACAGTTGTGTGCTCTTGTTACTGAGTATATATAATTATTGTATTTTTTTTTCAAATGCAACATTAGTTGTTGCTTTGATTATCTCCTCCTCAGCAGTGATAAGATGTGCTCATCAGAAAGTATCGAAACATTGAACTAACCTTTGTAACCTCTTGAAATAACTGAGTTTCCTCTTTGGTATATCTGGGACATTTAATCAGAAAACAATTTTCATTTTCTTTATTTTCAGATGCAGTACATACCCTCGTATCTCCACTTTCTGGTTTACCCTAGTGGCGGGTTTCAATTGCTAATTTATGGCTGCTGCTTCTCATCCAGATTGCAGCCTTCTTGTGTAATGAGTTAGGGATTCCGTTTACATACAGTTTTAAACAGGGCACATATTCTCAGCTTCAAATCAGGTGTAACTTTTAATTTTTGCCGCAATTAACTAAATAGACTCTTGCATTTTTGAAATATGTTACACTGACCCACCCGTTGACTTATTTTCTGATGTCAAGGTAATAATGAACGTTTTTTTTTAATTTTCACACATATAATTCACCTGGATGGATGTATATTTTTAACAGACATTGAGCTGGATCTTTGGGTATAAGTTCTTGGACTTCAAGATTGTATAAAGGGGGGTTAGGCCCAATGGATAAAATGCATTTCACCGGTACTGCTGCAGTGTAGGTGTGTTCACGCATTCACAGTACTCAGTATGTATGAAGCAAGATTCTAATGAACGCTTTCTGCTAAAAACAAGTCCAGTTGCCCATTGCTATTGTTGCAGTGGGTGAACAAGGCGTGGCTCCCCATACTTCTGACCTATACAGTACAATGGGTTTTATCAATGAAAAGGAAAAACGTAAAAACACTCATGGGGCAGATGGTTTGCATGTACTATCTCCTTTATTTTGAAGCATTATATTGCAGCTTTGTGTTGTAGCTTTCGTTTTGCCAGGTTAAAGGATCCAGTACTTTAAAATTCTGGACCTATATTTTCATATATTTTTACACATTGCACTTATCTGTTTCCATAATTGAATTGATTGCACAAGAGGCGTCTACTTTTATTTAAAGTGATAATGTTGGTTTCAGGCACGTTTACCTGTGGCTTTACCCTCGCACAATAGTCAAACAAACTATTGAGGCAGGATTGAGGAGCAGTTCTTGAGCTAGAGAGCAAAAGAATATCATATGCACACATAATGCAGTGTATGGGTTTAGAACCAAGTTGCACAGGGTCAATGTGTCGCCCTGTTATACTGCTGGATATATTTAAACTATGGTATTCTTGTATGGGAAGTTTTATATGAGCATATTTCTATGCTTCAAAAAAGGCTATCCACACAATTTGTAACACAATTTGTAATGTTAATTATAATGCACATACCGCCCCGCTCTTTAAGCAGCTAAATGTATTAAAAATAGAGGATTTAAAAAAGTCAAAAACACTGAAATTTTACTACAAATATTCTCATGACGAACTTCCTTATTATTTACAACCCACTCATACCTATTACTTTGGTACCACAGTCGTGCCTCCCCTCACAATACTCAACAAAACCAGATCAAAAGATTGCATTAGATACTACATCCCAAGTTTACTTCTCATTATACCTTCCTGTATAACTGACAAAATTTATTCCCATTCATACCACGGTTTTTATTGTTATTTAAAAAAATCTACATAAATGAATACGAAGAGTTCTGTACCCTGCCAGATTGTTTTGTATGCAACAGATAACAGAATGTATTGTATTTATTTTTCCTCATCATCCAAAGTTTTGACTTCCCAGTGATTATTTTATTTCAGTTAAGCAATCCATGTGCAAGATGCTGTAAACTTGTTACCGGTTAAAGGTGGCCCCAGCGATAGCGGATCTCAATCCTTAGCTGGGTCATCCTGACAGACTTCTCATAAGCTTTTGTTAATAATGAATGTACATTACTGATGTTAATTTTCTTGTATTTTGATTTTTCATTGTCAAATAAAACGTTTCTGAGTTCTCGAATACCAATTGCTAGGGTGACACCCTCCGATATTTTAACAAAGCTTGCCACTGCACTGTACATTTTCTGTTTAGCTATGCAGACGATGCTACCAATATTATATTTCAGCAGTTTATAGATATAAACCAGACAATACCACTAGACTGCATCAAAGGCCTTAATCATATTTTGAAAGTAAATATATATATATATATATATATATATATATATATATATATATATATATATATATATATATATATATATATATATATATATATATATATATATATATATATATATGAACAACATCCCTTTGGTGCGATATATTTGTTAGCAGGCTATTTTAAAACCCAAATGTTGGCCTGTTAAAAACATTCCGTTAAAACCCTACTTGGTGGGGAGGGTGGGGGTATAAAAGCTATAATATGGAAGGAACTCCACAAAGCACAAACTTGACAGTGCACTGTACACTTCTGCTGGGTTACTGCAAAGGATTATTTTTCATTAATTACTTTTTGTGCAGAGGTCATCTGATGTATGAATAGTTTTGATAACTTCAAGACTCTGTTACCTTGAAAAGTCTTTGCTGGGAAAGAATTTGTTATATGGCAGTGTCAATCATTGCAGAATATTTCTGTGCCAGATTTTAGCATTGTATTCATGTTACCCTCTGGCCAATCAGCTTTGCCATCTTAAGATTTTAATGGCCCCCTCAACTTCATTCAACACATCTTTTTCCAGAATTGATGTCTGCTTTCAGATACCTTCATGAAAAAGGTGGCTTCTGGGAGGTGTCACAGAGAGAAAGTCTTTGAAATAAGAAGCCCATTTTGATGGGTCAATTGTATCACTCTGCAGGTCTGTGGACATATATTTCAGCTCATTTACAATTTTCCAGTGGGTTTGTGTGGTTTTTTTTCCATATACATTTTCAAAACAATGGAATTCTTTAGTTCCTTTCAATATTTAAAAAAAAATGCCGTTTTGTTTCAGTTGTGAACAGTAGCTGCTAAATCACTTCTTTTTGATTTTCTATCATGTTGACCAGTCCTTATCCTCTATTTTAATAGTGGCATGTGATTTGTCAAACCATTTTTGTTTGTTAATTTTTAACGTTGACGTTTTCTTCTTCCAGACAGACCCATCAGCTGCTGTGAACAGGTCCTTTCAGAACATTGCCAGTAATGGTTCAGTGGTTACGGGGTTTTGTTTTTTTTTTTGGTCTTTTTTTGCGGTCTTCATTTTCATGCACAGCTCTGGAACAATTCCGGCAATTCCCTGTCCCACTTGTGCTACTTTGTTTTCCTATCGCTTTTATAGTCCTAGTTTGTATAGTTTCATGTGCAGCAATGACAAATGATATTAGACAGTGGTCAGAAGCAGTTGCACACCCAGCATGCACTTTAAAGTATGCGATGCTGGGTAGCCATGTATCATGTACAATATAATTTACATACTACTCCCATTGTGTTGGTGACTCGTCATTTGACCAAAGCAAACCCCTATACTTCTCCTGTTTGATATTTCATTCTTCCTGAAATTTGACATACATTTAACATCAATTTCCATTCTTGTGGACTATTTTGTCTCGGTTTGGCTAGTTAGTCAGGAATATATTCTGAGGGGAGCAGGGATATGCTCATTGAAATCAGCGCCAATTCTGAAGCTACCAGCATAAAATAAATCAAGGATTCAAATGGCAGAACTCGACAGAGGACTTCAAAACTTAAACTTCCTATGAAGGCACACTTGGCCATCCATCTTAAATAGTGGTTCCGGTTCATGACGCCGCAGTCTACACAACTTTTTTTAAGAGTCTGACCGGAAAAAAGGCCTTTTGTTTATGGGGTTCCTTGCAAAGAGCTACAGTCTGAAGATCTTGTTTGGTACAGGATTTAAAGTTGCAGATGGTTATGATCATCTTAGAGTAATGGGTGTGCCAGGATATGTCCAGTAACTGCAACACTTTGTCCTACTGCAACTAAGTGGTAGACGCCATTTCGCCAATGTGCAAGTCGGCACAAAAAGTGGTAAAAAACATAGACGCTAACAGTATGTGGCTCCTCTCAGAAAATACTACTTTAGGGGGGAATGAACCAAATCTTGTAACACATTGGAACTGATAGCAAGTCAGAGATCTGTGGAGGGGGCTACTTTCTTTGCCCCTGTGGTCACCTTTGTTACCAGGAAATGCTTAATGGGATCCCAAAAGCATGAAATTTTATGGCAATAGCTAATCACTCACATGGCTGAATATATGTTCAATGGACTTGACTCATGACTCTGGAGGTAAGCTACAAAAATGACCAGATCGGAATGGGGAATTGCTAATTGGCCCTTTCTTGCCAGTACCTCTGTGGAAAATACCCCATATTTCTGCCAAAGGATACGCATGCTGTGTAGATTTGGCCAATGATGACATCAGCAAGTACTTCGCATGTCTTTCATATTTTCTGGTCTAAAGTTGAGAGGATCTCACACTTCAGTTCAGGAGCTGTCCATGGTGCATGCTTCCAGAAGTGTCCCATCTGAAACACAGAGAGAGCCGCTGCTAAAATGCTAGGTTTCCCCGGAACCCATAAATGAGAGAAGCAAATGTTACGCCTCAAGCAGTACAATAAGAATTCCCTGAGATGAAGCACCACCTGTTTGTTTCCCAAAGTCTTTTTTCCAGTAATGGGGACCAGACCTTTGTTATCAGTTACAAATTCTATTCTCTTGTTTGCAAGCCAATCCCCCCAAACAAGAACAGCTACCACTACTGAATAAAATTCCAGCACTGTGATGGAAAATTGTTTCAGAGGTTCTGGCCAAACCCCACTCAACCATGCCGAGTCAAGTAGGGCCCCGAACCATGAGCGCCAGAGGCATCTGTGTACAGTCTCAGTGATGAGAATGTTACTATATCATTGCTCAGGGAAAATGATTTCCCATTGTATTCCTTTAAGAATTCTAGACATATTGCTAGGTCTTCTTTTGCTTCATGGGTCTGGCATATAAAATGATAAGATTCCTTGATGCCTAGCATTAAGTCATATAACCATCTGAAAAATGGCCTTCCCGGCAGGACCACCAAACAGGTCAAGTTGAAGAGGCCCGACACTGATTGCAGCTCCTTCAACAGCACACTGCACTTTTGGAGCAGATACTCTGTTGCTGCCCTACCTTTTACCAAGTTGTCATGGAGGAAACATGCCCTGCCGAATTCCGTATGTATAGATATCTTCCAAAGATACCAACACTGTGGACAGTCCCACGGTTTTCTCATTGGCTATTGGGAAGTCAGTCATTTGGCATATATCAGGCATGAATTTGGCTGCAATCTAGGGCATCCCTGAGCTTTCCCATTCAAAAATTGCACATGAACTTGATGCCCCACTAGTTGAACAGTGATCATAACTATACTACTTATTCCAGACAAAGCCTAACAGATGATAGTCAAATGCTGCCACGGGAATTTGTCTGAAGGTGGACTAGATGTCAGTCTTGGCCATGAAGCATGGAGTTCCTGTTGATAATATTGGTTGAATTGCAGTTTGAACGGTCGCATATGTATCTATGGATTTGTTTTTTTTTTGGGGGGGGGGATTAACTCATTGATAGAACCACCCTTTGGATAGGAGAGATGACGAATTGATTGATAGGACCCAGCTGCCTTCTTCCAGAGGCAAAACATAGAAAAGGTTGACAGGGGGCTTTAAAAAGGGGCCTGCTACCCTGCCAAGTTTCCTTTTAGATGACACTTTTTCTTGCACTACCAAAGGTAGATTCAATGCTGATTTTAAGCTTTTAGCACAAATGACGGTGACATGACCCATAAAGCCAACAGTAAACCTGTTTAAGATGAATGCTGATCCATCTTCATCCTAGCCTTGCAGTAAAATAGCCAAGACATTAATTTTGATTGGGTCGGGAAGCCTAGTTGCTTCTCTGTTGCTGGAATACCATGCATTCCCTGGTCTTCCAGAAGACTTATCATTATGTACTTGGGATTTGAATTATGTGTTCTTTGGTACCAAGGTTCACTGCCACCTTCCCTCTTTTGGTTAAGCCTACTTTAATGTTGCCCATTTGATTATCAGGGGTAGCCCCAATGAAATATGAATCCTGGGTGTTGCCTGTTACAAATGAAGCAGGAATGGGGGAATCTACAGTTTGAGCTGATACATTGTTTACCTGCATGGAAGTGCCAGCAGGTACCTGTGGTGAGGAGGTCTCGTGCTCTGGGTGTGACTGGGCTGTCATTCTGACACTGTCTGGTTTTGAGCTGATAGGGCAATTGGATTGGTCGTGAGCTGTACTTGTACTGCATAAACAACTCAGCATCAAGTACATCCAATGCAATGCTCCCCAAGCAGGTACATGCCATCCTGAATGTTGGTCATTTGACTTCCAGTCACCTCCCAGGCGTGTCAGCTCCATCATTGAATGCATATAATTGGAAAGCCTTTGGGATCCCTTTGGAAATTTTGCTACATATACTGCAGCAAAGCATTTAGCCAATCCAAACTTGAGTTGATACCAATCTGCAATTACTTCCTGGCCTTGGACGCCTCGAAAAGAAAGCCAGGCCTATGTGAAGCAGTCAATGAATCACTGAATTCAGTGAAGTCATGGGCCCAAATTTTCCTCTTTGTTTTCTGGGGAATTCTTTCCTCAAGACTCATCTTTTTACTAGTGAACTGCTTATGTTTCAGCGGATCAGACTTGCTGGCTGAAGATGAAGAACTGGAGTTTGTGGAATAAGAGTGGAAGGATTCAGATTCAACATCAGAATCGCTACTGACCACCTTAGCCTTCTTTGATTTATCTCTAAGTTCCCCTCCCACAACCCAGATTATTCCTCCAATAACACACACTTACGATTTTTAGAGCTATTGCTCTTGTGTTTGGAAGGTTCCCTGCTGGTGGCCACCTTCCTGTGAGCCATTTTCCTTAATTATGATAGTCCAGCCTTACTCTTACCCCTGACTCCTTACAACACGATCACAAGACTCATAGTCTGAACCTGAGCCATTGCAAACAATAGGAAAATTGGTTGATTCAAAGCCGCATGACTGCCCTGATGAGGCACTTGATACTAGATTGACCTGGTTCACCTGTGTTGAAGCCATCTAATGCACCCATGCCTCAAGGTTGGCGATGCAAGACTGAAAGACTGCCAAAGTGTCCACATCAACCAGTGGCCTTGTTTGGAGTGGAGATCCAGTGTGTGGATCACTGATCTTGACCAGAGAAACAGATGGTTGTCAAGTGGCAAGACCCTGAAGAACCCACCTGACAGGATTTCAATTACCCAGGACCTTCCGCCCGCTATCAGGCCCTTGAAAATGGAGATAATGGATGAAACACCAATGCTGCCTATGGACATTTAGACCAAATCTAGTGTCCACTATCTGAAGACCTGGCCATATGTGCAACTTAATATTTCTGGACATGGCCCACAGTACCCCAAGAAAAAGAAAGAAAAGATTGTGTCTGACATAGTGCACTGAACTTGCCCTTCACTTTTGACTTGTTTTTTATGAAACTCTACATGAATGCTCATGAATTCACTGAATAAATATGGACCTTAGACCCTTTTTCCTTTCTTTTTCACACAGATTTGCTTTCCAATAGTATAGCATTTTCTTGATAGAATTCTTTTATGGTGTCTTGGTTGACACAGTGACTCAATTGACAAGGGTCACTCACAGGAAACCATTAGCTGTGGAGAGAATAAGGGGCCAGTTCAGACTAATCACTACCATTGTTCTGATTATTTTGAACTTCTCAATTGATGTTAAACTAAATAAGCACAATCCACTTAGTGGGTTCACATGCGGCTCTCCAAATATGGAGAACCGCATGTGAACCCACACCCAAACAAGCCAAGTGTGGTGTTCCAAAGTTATAAAAGTCGATATTTAAGCCACAAAATATACTTTTGTTGAATGACAGCATCACAGAGGTAAAGCTACAAGTTTATTTCACACAATTATGAAGACACAGTACAGAAGAAATGAGTATGTGTCATATTACAGCCATAAATGCGTAAGAATTGGGAACTTTTTCTTTCATTACGATTTTCTCGGAACTGTTTTTGTTCAACCTCTGCAATTTGTATCTCGCCTCATACACGTACAAATAGCCTTATAACATTAAAATCAACGGACATTAAAAGAAAAATATCATATCCAATACTGGTTTCCAGGATAATTTTTTTCTGACAACCCCTTCCGTGACGTCTGGAGCAATTTATATAAGGAAAATGAACAACCTTTCAGGACTAAATTAAAAATTTTATAACTTTTTATTTATGCTATTTCAGGACTAACCATTGAATTCGATCCTGGATATGGATCTTTATTTTAAATTTCTTATGATTTCAACTGAAAAAAAAAAATGTGTGAATTCTGCGCGAAAATGTGAAAATCCTACCAAATCAGAAAGAATGCTATAATATCACGAAAAAAATCAATCCTGCAAAAAAACTCTATGGATACAAATATATGGATATGGAGTAATCAGAATTTATATAAGTTTAATGTACAGGCCAAAAAAGAAATAAATGGGTAATTGCGATCCAAAGTTGACAGTCTCTCTGCGCACAAGGTTCACAGCTTCCACTTTAAAACAGAATTTTAGAACATACAATAAAGTACTTGACAAAACAATTCAACATCGGAAAGATCATACTATTCTCAATTTGAAATTTTTAAATATGATACTAAAAAGACCCGGGATGTGATTAAGACAATCTAAGTGCTAACAATAGGGAAAAAAGCCTTCTCATCTTTTTTTGTTCTTGAAAATAAGAAAGAAGCACGCAATAAACACGAAAATAGTTTTAACGCATTTTTTTCGGATATTGGTCCAGAGTTGGCAGCCAAAATAGATCAGACATACGTCTCACTTTAGTACATATTGAAACCAGCAACGTTAAAATGAATTTTGCTTTAATACTACCACTTCAGCCGAGATTCAAATTATTAAAGATAAACTTAAACTTAAATCAAGTACAGGACATGACCTCTTGTCAACGCGACTTATAAAAGTCATAAAGTCACCTTTCGCAGAACCTGTCACTTATTATCAATCAGTCCTTGAACACGAGAAGTTTTCCAGACAAACTCAAACTCGCCAAAGTGATTCCGATTTTCAAAAAAGACGACGACAAAGCTTTAAATAATTACAGACCTATTTCCTTACTTCCTGTTTTCTCGAAAAATTTTGAAAAAGTTTTTTACCGTCAACTTTATGACTACTTTGTAACTAATAATATTGTTTACACAAGTTAGCATGGATTAAAAAACATCATATCACAGAAGCTGCTACTTTGGAATTCATTGATACATTATACAAGATTCTTGATTCCATTGAAAATTCCGTCAACAATATTTTAATATTTGTCAAAAGCATTTGACACACTAGATCATAACACTTTGATATATAAATTAAAACATTACAGTATTTCTGGTATATCTTTAATATGTTTTAAAATTTACTTGACAAATCGCTTCCAATATGTTAAATTTGATGATGTCTCTTCTGCTCACCAGTTACAACCGATGTGCCCCAAGGCGCTATCTTCGGGCCACTTGTGTATATAATTATGGTAATGATGTTTATCGTGCTGCTCCAAATTTTTTAATCCATTTTGTATGCTGACCATACAATTCTGATCAACTTACTCAGTCTTTCAATTTCGGGCCTCAAGTCAACAATGACTTTGTCCCAGTGAACATTAATTCCGAACTGGAAAAGGGTATAATTGGCTTGTCGCAAACAGGTTATCCCTAACCGTATCAAAAACAAAATTTATGTTATTCTCTGTCCCATACCGCAAGTTAGATTTCGGTATGGATCTTAAAATAACTGGTATTCGATTGGAAGGACCACTGATTTCGATTTCCCGGGAGTAACATTAAATGAAAAAACTAAATTGGAGTTCGCATGTAAATAAAATCGCAAATAAAATTTCCCGAAAATGACTGGGATATTAAAAAGATTATGTCACTATCTTTCCAAATATACTTTATTTTGATTTTTGTATTTCCCTGTTCTTCCCGCGTGTCAACCTTGCAATACTTGTATGGGGTTATGCTGGTTACCGTATCTTCAAATTACAAATATCGGTCATTCGTTTCGTATGCTCCCCACGTTTTAAAGCACAAGAGACCCATATTTTAAAGAACTAAAAACTCTTTAAGTCCTCGATTTATTCAAACATAAGGTTACAGACTACAGTTGTGATTGGCTGGTTGCGCATCCCAACGGAGATAGTCCGTAATTGTGAAAATACTGTGTTTTCAGCATGCTGTAGCTTCTGTTAAAATAAAGTTAGCTAAGTCAGGTTTGCTGCAGTGCAGAGTTGCTTCATTGGTGGTCATATAGGTGCACTGTCTTCCAGGCCAGGTGGGAACTTTATGGTGGGGAAGGACAATGATGTGACCCTGGCAAGAGCACAGTTCATACACCTGTATAAACCTGACATCCAGGTGTTGTTTCGTATTTCAATTATCACAAATTAACGAGCTGGGAATTGTATGACAAAAATCTGTCCATATTTTTCTGACATTTTTATCTATTAAATGCCGTTCACCGAATTTCAAAATACCAAAATGCTGATTTTTTAGACTGAAAAATGCTAATATGAAAAATAGAAGGATTTATAACTGTAGTCTGTGGCCATAAGTCATGGAATTTTTTCTATCGATACACTAAAAACAAAATGCCTGCTTATTTCAATAATACTTTTGCAATCTCACCAGTTACTCATGATTATCCTAGCACAATCGTGATATTTCCTGCTATGCTACCCCCCCCCAAAAAAAAACCCACACATATCTACTGAAAAGTGCGTTCTTTATTCTTTTCTCAAATTGTTCCTTGACACTCCTGGAAATGTCATGGATAAAATTACGATTCAACATAGACTAATACTCTGAAACCTGTACTATTCCTAATTGCTTTGTTTGTAATTATTATTTATAAAGTATAAATATATGTCATTATGTGATCTACGTCTCAGTCAGTTCAACTGTCCTAACACACCTGTGGTGCTTTGTTCTGAAGCAAGATATTAACTTACCAAGTAAATTTATTTAGGTGGCCCATGTGAGAGCGGATGTGTTTATCCTTAGCTGGGTCATCCTGATTATCTGTTCTTTGTGGAAATAATCTACTATTTCTCCTATTTTTATGCAGGGGCCCGTGAGGGCCCTGCATATTTATATGGCGAAAATCCAGCCCGTTGTTTACATAGTCCGTAACCTATACACCACAGTACACTGAATTATTTGTGAAATGATACAATTATTATGTCTGCACTATGTGAGAAGATCGAATAAAATGTTCATTCGGCATGATTTTTTAAGTTGTGTAGTGTCTTTTTTAAAAGCGTTATTTTACTGTTGAGGGGTCGTATCGAGAATCATGAAAGTTTTGTAAAGGACCACTACAGAAATGGTATAGTTGCCCTAGTTTGTGTTAATGGTTTAAATAAATTTTGTGCCATGTGGGGAGGTTTATAGTCAACCAAACATCGATGGAATTTAGTGTCAATGTTCTTAATAACTATCCCTAATAAAAAAGGGACAAAATATTCAAGCTACTGTAAAAATATATAAAGTTTGAGGTACATCGAGAGGAGCAATTTTTGACAAAATGGAGCTGTAGTCCAGTGACAGCGGTCACCACGAGGCTATCACATGTCAACATGGTCAAGATCAATTATTAAACAAAGGAAAAACTGGAATCGCACGTGTTAAACAGTGTTTACGTTTAGACGCATCACTGGGCGCACGAAGGAAAATAGTGGACTTGCGACAAAAATAAGTGGATTTTAATTACGAGATTGTGATACAAAGTGTGGAGCGGAAATTTTATTTTATAAAAGTTTAATTAACTTACAAATGATACAAATTGGCAGAATACTTCATGGCAACAATGCTACGTTTGTTCATCATGGCACACGATGGCGGTGAAGATTGATTGATTTTGGAACATTCGTCACTAGTTTTTCGGGCTTTTCGATTATAATTTTCAGCATATAAATAGGTTATGGCCGGTTAGGATAGGTTGTTTCAAGACGTAATCAAGATGACCGAGTAAATCTGTTGTGTTATGCTCGGTGTAGTGGGACTGCGAGGCCGAGGGATGTAGTGAGGCACTAAGGGAAATTACGCTTACACAGTCTCTGCGGTGAAGAAATTGCACAAATCAGAGTACAGTAGTCCATCTTTTAAGCGACCAACCCTAGCACAGACCAAAAAGTGGTTGTATAATGCAGGTGGTCTCTTATTGGAGGAACCCCACATTCACAACCTCAACAGCTCAAATCCTGGGCGGCCTTTCTCTAGTTTCTGCCACCACCAGTTCATCATGATCGATTACATATGCTTAAAAAGGAAATCACCATTTATCAAGTTTAACAATTACAACCCTTAAAATCGTTATTTCAATAAAGAACTATCTGGGTGCTGAACGATGTGTTTTACAACTTGGAAATATTAGCAGGTCATGAGTTTCACCTTTTCCCCTTTACGCTCCATGGGCGTGTTGCATAACCCGGTACGGAGCTGTCACTTGCAAAGTAATGAGCTTAAACTGTTGTAAAATTGTTTTGATGGCATGAATCATTGTCTTAACTTTATTCTACACGTTCGAGGGAGCCTAACTCACTATAATTCATACGTTATGGATCAAAATAAGACTCCGCATTTTCCACAGCCATCACGTTGTTGAGTTCTTCCGTCCCTAGAAGAGAGATGTCCTTTACTTTCTTTTAAATGTAAGGGCTTGTTGGCAAACGTGCTGATTTGCGTCACTTCAGAAGATTCACTGTTCTATAGTGCAGGTATAATAAAATAATACAGTCGCGCAGGTAAGCTGGGGAGAGACAACCCAACGCATCCGTTCAGTGGCCAAGATGGTAAGAAAGGCTGTTAATTTCTGATGTACATAGCTTATGTAGTATACACGTCACCTTTACTTAGTCACCAATATGTTCCCGTAGGTTGTGCTTTCATAATACACTCATAATAATAATGACAAATGAAATTATGTAATTTTTCTTAGATCAGCACCGAGAAGCACCAGTGAAGTCTCGTACTGTTTAAAGAACGTATATTTTTACCAGTTACCCATTTTCAATGAATACTTCAATGTTTACAATAATATCTGAATGTATGGTTTACCCAAATAGCTTAGTGTGATCTTTACAACTTCATGACTAAATAAGCAAGGATGGACCAGATGCCTTGTTGACTCTTCATCAGGTAATAACTACATGACTATTTAACGACCAGAACGTATTTTTACAGTCTTATTGGCTTCTCGCTGTGTGGTGATTAATGACTTGTTAATGACCCACGTGCATCTGAACTGCTTAAAGTAAATACTACATAAGATGCTTCCAGCACCTATCCACAAATAACTACAATTTAGTTAGTGTGCAACTTTTACTGCCATTAACCCTTTCCTCTTACTTTTGAAATTCTTAGTATTAGAAATATAATTAAAGTCACTGCAGGACTTTGATATTTAGAGGTTTACGAGAAAAAGTCACTGCAGTACTTTACATACGTCCCCCTTCTTCAGTTTTGTGACGTATAAACATGTATCAAAACTCAAATCGAGTATCTAGCTAATTTGAAATTTATAGGATTAGAATAGAATATCCAAACCGTTAAACTACATTAATCAGAATGATAAAGCATCTTCAAAGTAATATGGAGCCAGAGGTTACTAGCACATGGCTCACTGGTGGGAGAAGTCATTCAGCACTCCTCCATAACATATATATATATATATATATATATATATATATATATATATATATATATATATATATATATATATATATATATAAAAATATATATATATATATATATATATATATATATATATATATATGTATATATATATATATATATATATATATATATATATATGTGAAACCATTATATAAAAATTCTTTTGAATATTCAACATTGTATAACATCATTTACTGACTATCTGTAAATGACCAAACCGGTCAATAGTACATACATTCTACATATATACTGTTAGGGCACAGGTCTCAATTTAGACCTGTGGCAGGGGTGCCAATGCAGTTAACCCCTAATATGGCATATTAACTGGTTTACAAGGTTGACACTGTGCGTACCAATATACTCAATTGAATCAATATAATGATTAAATAATAATGGCAATGACATAATTACATAATACAAATAAAAATATGAAAAGTATGGGAAACATAAAAACCCTGTAATTGACCCGGATTCGTTTTCAAGCTCGCCAGTACCTTTTGATTGAAGGCAGAAACTGAATGAAAAGACATTAAAGCACCGATGTCATGGAAATGACAACAATATCCTAAATATCTGACTATATAGTGTTTCATAGCGTCCATCCGGCGATTTCCATTCCAATATACCATACAATAAGCCAGGGAATAAATCACACCATATTATCCCCCTGGGCACATGAAATAAATATTGTTGATACCAAATTCACATCCAGATACAATATGACAGTATTACGTAATAATAATAAATCAATCCATAGTCTACGGTCTCATATATTTGTGTGTAGTTTTTGTGACACTTCTGTTGGGACTAGTTCCTTACTCTACTTTACTATTAATGCTAACCAATAACATTGAAAGATATAAAATACGTTGATCAATGTCCTATCGTCTTAACACCAATAGGAACAAAACAAAAGGGTAAATCGGGTATACTCGGTAGAGCCCTCAAGTACAGGGTACAAGTCTTTAAAGTTTTTACTATAGAATTACATTCTACAGGACCCCAAGAGTCACATTCAATCAAAATGAAGGTGATGGTCCAGTATACTATCAAATGATTGGGGGGGGGGGGGGACTGAGTCAGAGAAGTGCTATCAATCTCAGATGGGTGGATGAAAACAAGCATTGATGGATCTTTAGCTCAAATGTTGAAGCATTACATAGTCTGAAAACAGAGCTCTACCTTCCTAATGAGTTTTAAATGACTTAACGACTTCACCATGTTATGCTTACTCAAGGAAAAACATTGTACTGCCGGCCAAAAGCTTAAGTTGGTGTGTGGAGGTATCCCGTAAGATATATTAAAATAAGTTTCTATTTTGAAATTCAAACGAGCCCGTGAGTGTGATCTGGTACCAGTACTGAGTCAACCATTAACCCTTTCTTTGCCGTCCTACTTCAATCCAGGTGGCGCAAAATAGTCTAAAATTATCAATTTCATATACACATTAACAAGATAGTGATAGGTGGGCTTGCCCTGATTACATGTAACTTGCTTTCATTATCCAGGCCAACCTTGTCTGTTTATATGCACAGAACAAAATGAATAAAATAGAATAAGATAAGATAATATAAGAATGTATAATATAGATACATGCACGTTCCTGGGCCAGCACAGTTATCTGCCATTTTGGAAGACTCAACGCTCTGTCTTGGTTTTCAGAGGGCTGAGTGAATCCAAACAGGCACAAAGTAACTATGAGGCACACATCTGTCACCATTAGGACCAAAGCTATGTAATTTAACCTAGATATTTTAGCTATACATTCACATAATGATGCACAAGTTTATACGTAGATGTACATATGAGTACAATTACTCATTTACTCGCAGTTGTGGTTGAGTTATGCAGAGGTCTGCATTCACAGAGCTTTGTTATGCAGTGTCAATGCTACCATTGGAGTATTATAATATATTCCCTTGACATTGATACATCAAGATAATGTCGAACTTATTCACATATTGCAGCGTCCTGCATTTAATCACCTTCAATACTTAAAACATACACTCTATATTAACAGGTTTCCGTTACTCATTAGATTGACATGTGGACAGATAAGATGTTAATATGTCGATAATATGATGATCTTACACTTAAAATTAAATTACCATCATAAATTTTGTAGTTCCAGGGAGAACAGCATCAGCCAACATGACAACAATGCATATACCGTCACCCACTAAGGGTCGCCCCCAACCCCACGTGGCGACTTCCCTAAATGAGCTGTGGCAATGCCTCGAAGTTGTCCCCTTTTATGCCCATATTAGGAGTAATATTTACTCAAGACCAGAAGGTTTGCGGTTAAGCAGAGATATAGGTTGAGTAGGAGGATTCACGGTGGTATCTGAAGTAGCATTAATTCCTGATAGGTGGGTAAAGTATGGGTAAATGTTAGAGGGATGTAATGGCAAAGTAGGTCGAGGAGAAGGAGAGGGGGAGGGTTCGTTATTCACAGTAGTTGCTTTTTCAGGTTGAATTTTTGAGTGTATTAGACACATTACAAGATAGTCCCACTTTTTCCAAATCACCACCCCAGTAACGATAGCTACTACAATTAAAATTAATATAATGAAGAGGAAGCCAAACGTGATCCTACTACCGTGATGTGTCCAATTGAATGTAGAGGGAGAGAGGGCTAATGGCTGTAAATACGTTTGAACAAATGGTTTTCGGTTGTCAAGATGAGGTTGATTTAGAAGAGATATATCCTGTTCAGCAGGTATAATTTCAGTGATATTCAGAATATTAGACGACAACATTTGCAAGGCCTTGACTGATATATGTCCTACAAGTTCAATGAGACCCTTTAGAGTGACTTCACCTAAAACTCACACCTAGATACATTTTCACAATGTCAGAGCCATGCTGTTGGCTGTAACTATAAAGAGTTTGATCAGAACTCATACCTCTCCTAAAGGAGTTCACAACATTTCCCCTCCCAAAGGAGTTCACAAATGCACTAGAAAAAGGATCACTGTTAATAGGTTAGTTACCTCAGCTTAATTAACGTAACTTTTAGGCTCAAGCCAAACACGTCTCCTGAGATCCATACGTAAAATCCCATTGACTCTTACTAAAACGTAAATAAATAGAGACGCTCATATCAGAAAGTTGCATATATAAACACTTATAACAAGGCTAACTATCATTATGATCAGAATGAAGCTAACTAGAAACTTAAAAGTGTAAACCAAGTGATATATACCAGTCCTTCCCAAGCAGTTTTCACTGGGCTGCAGTTCATAGATACACACCCAATTGGGCTTCGGGGCTCCATGTAGATTGGATAGGCACTAGTCTTTTGATGGGTCCCCTGCAGACGCTGCTCTGGCAGGCAGATACTCCTTGTCTGTTTTTTTATACAGTAGCTTCTGTGTCATCTTATGGAGTCTAGAGTTTCCCATCTCTTGCAGATATCGGTAAGATGCAGCCTTTGTCACATCTATGCTGAGGTCTGGGATGCTTAGAAGCCGCCGGCAAAACTGTCCATACATAAGACGCAGGCCTCCAATTCTTGGTTTCCCTATGCCCTGCTCTGCGAACCCATTATTTGGGGCTATGAATGGGACACGGTCTGGCCAATCAAGGGCTTAGTCGACCAATTACCTGGGTTCCCTGGCAGCCCCCCATTCATATGATGATGTTTGTTAAAATGATTATCTCCTGCCGAAGCCTTGACACAGTCTTGCTCCTCACCAGGTGCTGCACTATTCGTTGTTGAAAGGCACTCATAGATATATGCTGCACTGGAGAGGGAGGCATTGTATTTCCAGTTCATGGTCCCCATTTTTTCTGCAAACATAGCTGCTATTCAGTATTCAATACTGACATCCACATGGTGATGGGGTAGTCCCTTGAGGCAATACATTTCTTTTTTTCTCCTTCTTCTCTCCTTCTTTGTCATTCTGCATCTTGTTGGTTGTAGTTAAGGCAGGGGTCACTTTTTCATGGTTCAGAGTTCTTCTTAGAAGTCCAATAAAATGTGATAATACGAGATAAATCCTGGCAACTGCTCGCCAATGTAAAGTTCTTCCGTCCCTAGAAGAGAGAGATGTCCTTTACTTTCTTTATAATGTTAGGGCTTGTTGGCAAATGCGCTGACTCGCGTCACTTCAGAAGATTCACTGTTCCATAGTTCAGGTACAGCCGCGCAAGCAAGCTGGGGAGAGACAACCCAACGCATCCGTTCAGTGGCCAAGATGGTAAGAAAGGCTGTTTATTTCTGATGTACATAGCTTATGTAGTATACTCGTCACCTCTACTGAGTCACCAATATGTTCCCATAGGTTCTGCTTTGATAATACACTCATAATAATAATGACAAATGAACTTATGTAATTTTTCTTAGATCAGCACCGAGAAGCACCAGTGAAGTCTCGTACTGTATAAAGAACATGTATTTTTACCAGTTATCCGTTTTCAATGAATACTTCAATGTTTACAATAATATCTGAATGGCTGGTTTACCCAAATAGCTTAGTGTGATCTTTACGACTTCATGACTTAATAAGCCAGGGTGGACCAGATGCCTTGTTGACTCTTCATCAGGTAATAACTACATGACTATTTAACGACCAGAACGTATTTTTACAGTCTTATTGGCTTCTCGCTGTGTGGTGATTAATGACTCGTTAATGACCCACTTGCATCTGAACTGCTCAAAGTAAATACTACATAAGATGCTTCCAGGCACCTATCCACAAATAACTACAATTTAGTTAGTGTGCAACTTTTACTGCCATTAACCCTGTCCTCTTACTTTTGAAATTCCTAGTATTAAAAATATAATTAAAGTCACTGCAGGACTTTGATATTTAGAGGTTTACCAGAAAAAGTCACTGCAGTACTTTACAACGTGTATTTTGCGGGCCATGTTCAACTCGATCTGAACCATGGGAAAATAGATCGACCAACTTTGTCAGTGTCGGTCGCTGAGCCATGCAGGCAAGCACGTGTTTGATCGGGTTTTTGATCCAGCGAAAGTTATTATCGTTCATATTATAGAATATACAAGGCTAAAACATCGTTCAATTAGAAATGAAAACAGTAAATAATCATTCTGTGGCTTTGTGCTTATCTCCCACGGTAAGGCTAGGTTTCGCAAGCAAAATAGTGATGACCACGTGGGTAATGGATCTCCGGGAAAATGACGAATGTTGTTCCGGACATTTCCGGAGAGCGTTGGAAACCTTGTTGTGCATTTGGTTTGGAAGCATTTTAAGATGAATGATGTTAACAATCATACCACTTTGGTGGGAGCGATCAAGTTCCCATCACACGTAAATTTCTGCGGAACATTATGAAGTTAAGTTCAGAAAACAAAATATCACAGCATACAGAGAAAAGAAATATAGTGGTCGAAATCCTTTTAGATCCGCTATGGAGAGGCCCAATACATGTGGAGTATGCCACATTCACTGCCGTTGTGAAAATGTAAATAAATGAAAAAATCCTGCGCTCGTAAGAATTTGAACTCAGGAGGAATAGATACAGATTAATCAAATTAAAAACTTGTTTAAGGAAATTTACTGTGGAAAGAAATCCTTTATTGTTTGTACTAACTAAATTCGGCAAGATGCATGCCAATTTTATTACAATGGGTGAGTTTCGTGCATAATATTTTTTTGCTGTTTTTGACGTCTACAGAATCGTCAATCAGATTAAGCTGAAACTTGGTGGATATGTTCCTTTTGGAAGGGTCAAACAAATTTGCTCACTAAGTGGCTCTGATGTGGATTCCTGATTTTTTTTTTTCAAACGGGTATTTATCGATCCATGGACCTTTCCTATTGATTACTCTGTTTGTCAATGGGCATTCTAATGCTTTTTCACATTTTGTTTCTTCTCCGAAACTGTCAGCTAGATTGACTTCAAACTTGGTGGCAATATACCTTGGATAGGTTTCTATCACGTTTATACAAATGGTCATGCTCCAATGATTTTTTTTTGACAAATCATACAAAATCTGCCCCACAACTGCTCACCCAATTGCTTTGATATTACATGAGAGTAACCTAGGGACTCCTAGTTCTTAAATTGATCACCAGGTGGCGCTGCAATTTTGTTTCCAATTTTTTTAATGAATTTTTGTGTGTTTTTGTTACTTGTGACTTCTTCTCCAGAACCGTCTCGCAGATCAATTTTCTATATAAAAGTCATGCTTAGACAGTGCATGAGTGACCTTGACCTCATTTATCGGGTCACATTGCAACATACATGAATTTTACTCTTCACTATAACTTGAGAACTACTTGCACTGGAACCTTGATGTTGCACATGTTAGTGTTCGTCTAGAAAGGTCAGACTTTTTACTCAGTATATTGGTGACCTTGATCCTATCCCAAATTCACAGAGCTGCAAGTGTGATGAATGTCTAGGTCAGCTCAGCATGGGCCGTACACATACCCCTGCTGTTCATGATTTGTTTTTTGTTTTTTGTTTTGTTTATTTCTTTTTTGGGGCAAATCTTAAAAACTCGTCTTCTATGAAACTGCTCAACCAATTGTTTTGATATCACACAGGAACACTCCAAGGGACTCATGGGTCTGAATTTGTTCACCAGGTGGTACTGAGACTTTTTCGTATTTTTTTATGATGTGTGTGTGTGTGTGTGTGTCTTCTTGCAATTTTTAACTTCTTCTCCAGAACTGTTTCTCAGATTAAGCTGAAACTTGGTGGATATGTCCCTTGTGGAAGGGCTAAACAAAATTGTTCACTAGGAGGCAATGCTGCTGGTTCCTGATTTTTAACATTTTTATTTGTTTTTTTTTTTTTTTCAATTTGGGTACTTGTCGGTTAATGCACCTTTCCTATTGCTTGCTTAAGTCAATGGGCATTTTAATGCTAATTCACAGTTTTTATTTCTTCTGCGAAACTGTCCTTCAGATTGACTTCAAACTTGATGGCAATGTACCTTGGGTGGTTCTCTAGCAGATTTGTTCATATGGTCACAGCCCATTGAATTTTGGATTTTTTTATTATTTTATTGGTTCTTTTGGGGGGGGCAAATCTTCAAAAATCTTCTCCTCTGAAATTGCTCACTGCATTGCTTTGATATCACACAGGAACACTCCTAGGGAGTCCTGGTTCTGAATTTTTTTTTTTGTTTTTTTGTTTTTTGGTGTGTTATTGCTATTTCCGACCTTTTCTACAGAACTGTCACTCAGATTAAGCTAAAACTTGATGGATAGGTTCTATGTGGAAAGATCAAACAAAACTGTTCACTATGGGGCAATTCTGTGGATTGCTGATTTTTAACTTTTTTTTTTTTTAATTTGGGTACTTTCCAGTACATGCAGCTTTCCTATTGATTACTGTGTAAGTCAATGGGCATTCTAATGCTTATTCACATTTTGACCCACTTATGCAAGACTGTCATTCAGATAGACTTTAAACTTGGTGGAAATGTACCTTGGTTGGGGTGTCTAGCAGATTTGTTCAAATGGACACGCTCCATTGATTTTTGGATTTCTTTGTTCTTTTAGGGGCAATTCTTTAAAAAAAAATGGCAAGGGTATATGTACATGTCAGGTGAGCACAGGACTGCCACAGTCTTCTTGTTTTATAAACTAATTAAAGCAGAAGTAAAGAACTGGCTGTTATTTTTATAAAGTACATTCAATAAAATGTGTTTGCTACACCTGAACAGTCTTTCCTTCAATTATTTGAACTTGCCCAACAGCCGTACAAGCCTACATGTCCTTTGCCCCTGCATTTAGGCAACCAGGCCTTGTTATGTTTTGCATTTGTTTATATATATTTCTCTCATTATTAAGTAATAATTGAAATGTATTGAATTTATTGATAAATAAAGGAATCAGAATCTGATTCTGAATCTGAATCTGTGGAGGTGGACGCCCACACTGTTTTCTGGTTCCTGCTGACTGAGACTGAACAGGCAGAGTGATATGCCAAGAGTGTGTTTCAGTGGGCATCTGCAACAAAAAGAAACAACAGGAGACACATTGTTCCAATAAGTGTACACTGCGGATGCCTTTGCAAGATTGCCCGCAATGTCTGTCAAACATGACACCCTCCAATGAGCAGTCAGTCTAACACCATAACCTGTATGTATTGCTTACTGTGGCCAATATGCGAGTATTTTGTGGCTGAAGGCCCTTGGTGTTATATAAAAGGCTGACTGATCCAGAGAAATTGTTTAGATGAAACGAAATAAATACAATCAGTATGTGCAATATGGAATGCAAAACTCAGACCACACAAGGATATATCTGAATCAGGCCACTTACACTTTCCACTGGTTTACAGCATATCCACAATACAATGAAATTAATAATAACTGCCAGTTGTATCCTGATGTGATGCGACATAATCCATGGCTGTTCTAAAACTACATTGTGACACTGACATATCCATAGAAACAATGGCCAGTGAATGATGACAGGGGCTGAAAAGCTGGTGTTATAATTCTCTTCGGCTGAATATATGGGAGGTAACCTCACGATGCAGGAAAAATATGATGTGGCAAACCATTAAGCCCACTAAAATTGTGCATTCCACCTCCATCCAAATGGAGAGTCAAGTCTGAACCAGCATATTGAGGACGAATCCCAAATTTTTTCCCAAGCCTGGATCCAATAAGTAAGAAGAATTGAAGTGTTAACAAGAGACACCTCGATCCAGCAGGAGAGGTAAATTGAAATAGTAAAATGGAAACACCTCGATCCAATAGGAGAGGTAAATTGACATTATAGATGAGAGACAACTCAATCCAGCAGGAGAAGGAATGTGCAGCTGTAAACAAAAGGAAGACCTAGATTCAATCCTAGAAGAGGTTACTGAAAAAAACGCCATCCAAAACATGATAGAAAAACAATAACTGAAAACCAGTTCTGCCTTGTCATGCTGCAAGTTGACACTAAAGTAGCAGTGACAGTAACACCATGCCTAAAAACTGCCGTTTACCCTACAAAGTACGTTTCACCACTTCAATCAAAGCACTCTTCCAACTCTTGTAAAAATTCTCATCACCATCCTATTAGAAATATACGCCATTGGAAGACATCAGTTTTGCACGTAACGACGGTTCCGTGGACCCCTGATGGCGCCAAAACACAACTCTCGATCCCTTGCACTGCTCCTTCCACTTACTGCTGATGAAGGTGTTAATCTTCTCCACAACATCGTTGTAGTTTGGGCGACAAGCTGAATCCCGGAAAAAGAACCCTGAGAAATGACTACCTAAGGTTAGTTCAAGCCAATGTAAATATGCACTCCAGGGCCCAAGCTCGTTGCTGCGCGGAGGTGCAAAAAGGGCTGCTATTTTCAGACTTTTGACATTCATTTCAATTATGGCAGCACTCATATCCGTTGGGGATCATGTTTCAGCATGTCACCCAGATTTCTAGTGTTGGGAAGAAAGTTACGCATCAGGTAGGATGCAAACTATCTTAGAAAATGCAAAGGATGATTAAGCTAAACTTTTGGCGACGGGAAACCCACTGATACACGATGACATGGACCCATGGTTGGGCGGGTTGAAATCTCTTTTAGCTGCTGTTATAATGGCGTCATTGGCCTAGCTTGACAACATTGCAGACACAATGATTTGCTCTTTTGCAGGTACAATTGCCTGTTCTAGAACAGTAAGTTATCTGTTTCATATCTGCAATTTTGGCATTTAACCATTATTCTTGTTTACCTATATTCCCGATTTTTGGGCAATTTATCCAACTTGGCATACTGCAATGGTGATGGATATAGGCCTACTCAACTTTCCTTAGGAACACTGAAGTAGTCTTGGCCCATTCCATGCAAATCCTAAATAGTACACAAGTGCAAAAGGCACGTACATTTTGCTTTCAGAAATAGATTAATCTTCATGAAAGTAAAGCCTGCTATGCATATTTTGTTTATAAATGGGCGAAATATTGAGTTGATGAGCCTCAGACAGACACTGTGCGGGGCATGCATAATGAGGGAAACGAAAGAGAACTTGGTAAATTATCCTTGCTTTAGTTTTCAGATTTTCAGCCACAAAATATGTAATGTGCACATAGCACATCAAGCACATTTTCAGTTAAGTTATTCCAAAGTTTTGTGTTCAAATGGAAGGTACACAAGTTATAAAATCAATATTTATGCATGCTTAAATTTAAATTGTTGAAAACCTTTGATTTAAGCCCAGTTAACTCAAAAAGAGAAGACAATTTCAGTTGAATTAGATGATGAAATATTTGAGGGATAAACTTGACGCTTGTGATAATTGCAAATATGAATAGAATTAGCTGCTTAGCTAATTGCATTTAACTCCTCTTACCCTGACGGATGTTTATTACTAACCACATATGATTACAGAGTGCTATCATATATACCCCTTCCACGCTTATTGACTTTTCAATGCATCTTCGTGTACATGCACGGAAACAGAAGATAATGGATAAACTCCACCTTATAAATAAATGGGTCATCCAATTCACATTTGCAGACATATTTAATGGATTTATAGGCTGAATCCTAAAAACGTTTATCACTAAGAAATGAATCGGCATTGACCCTTCCCCCCTCAAGCCAAACAAACTGCATGGACAGAGTAAATTGTCCTCCCTTTTTATGACTTTATGACATGAAATTATTTTCAATCTTAATGAGAACCACTAATAAATGTAGAAAAAAGCTATTGGCATAAAACTCATCAGGAGTTTTCCTTGTTACCAGCTTGCCATTTTCAACCGTTACCAAGAAAAGCTGTTGACTTGGCCTAATTCAGTGAGGAAAGAGTTCAAATAAGCCTTTTTTTCATTTCTTATAATTTTGAAGTAGAACTTTCATTGGCCAAATGGCCTTTTTTCTCATTATGCAATATTGAAAACTAGGATGGTTTCTCTCATATTTAGCACGGCATAGAAATGAATTAAAGCAGACTACATTATACAATTCTTATTGTATTAAAGCATAGAATTTGCCTAATGAGAAATTTTGTGTTCTGCAAGTGCCTTTGTGCTGAGAGAGTTGTGATCATGTGAAAATTCCAAGCAACTGTGTGTCAGTGAAAATTACTCTGGTATGAACTTTACCCAAACCCAGAAGTCCCTGTATTTTCACACTCCATCATCATTTTCTCAAATGTCATCACAGAATGTACACATGATAACTAATCTTGTTTCAAAGAACTGAAAACATTGAAAGATTTTAGTTTTAGATTTAGGTCCTATTGTACGAGTAACGTTCAACTACAATCAGGTTATCAGCTGAAAATACTCACAAATGAACATTAGGCCTCTATGTAGGCAAAATAAAAGAGTGACCACTGTAAAACATATTGATTATAATTGTATTAAAAAAAGGAAAGACAAGTTCTGAAAGTGTATGCTGAAACATTCATTATTAAAACATTACTTATATGACGAGAAAACTTTTATGACACAGCTCGTTCTTTTCATCTTGACAAATATGAAATATGATACCGGTAATAATCTCTTTCACTGCTGCATTTCTACCCAGGTAAATCTCTGACCACTAAATGTCTAAGCTTATTTTTTAACTACTTTGACGAATATGATACTACATTTTGTATCTTAAAAGGTTTTCATAGTACCTAGGTCAACCAGGCAGCACTAGCAATAAACATCGTGATTTGTATTTGGCAATGTAAGTTTCAAGGTCATGAAGTCAGTTTCGAGGTCAAAGGTCATAACATTTGGCAGCTATCTTGGAATGAAAGACCTAAAACACACAAAAGCAAGACCTGTGTCTCATGTTGATACTTGTTCCATATAAAAATTTATCCATTTTAGTTCCTTTGAACCAACCAAATATATTAGTTGTAGTACATGCAATAAATAAAGGATAGTAATATTATGTAACATGGTTTCTTGCTTGTTTTACATGGGACTTTATGCCAACCTTGACAAGCTGCAAATTATAAACCCTTTGTTCTCATACAAACCAACAGTTCATATCTAAAAACGTTTAAAAAACAAATACACTTCAAGAAAAAACAAGAGGGCAGTGTGAACAGGCCATGCTCAGCTGACCTAGAGATTCATCACACTTGGGGCTCTGTCAACTTGGGATAGGATCAAGGTCACCATGTACTGAGTAAGTCTGACCTTTATGGACGAATATTAACATTTGTAACATAAAGGTCCCAGTTCAGATAGTTTTCAAGTTATATAGTGAAAAGGAAAATTCATGTATGTTGCACTGCGAACCCAGAAATGGGGTCAAGGTCACTCATGTACTGTCTTAGCATGACCCTCATAGCGAAACATTAGCATGTGCAATGTCAAGGTCCTTAATCAAAACAGGTCTCAAGCTATCAACTGAACAGCGCAGTTCATATCAGTTGTCCTGTGAATGAGGTCAAGGTCCAAACATCACTGGAGCATGGCCACTTGCAAAGAATACGTGGACACTTATAAAAGGTACATCCATACCAAGTTTGGCATAAAGCTGGACAAAATTATTTAAGTTATAACCATTACAAGAAACTCCCATGTGAAACTTTCCTATTAAAACTGTTTTAAAGATTTTCTACGAAAATCATAAAAATCTAAAAATCACTGAAGCGTGACCATTTGTACAAACCTGATAGAGACCCACTCAAAATATATTTCTATTATGTTTGAAGTCAAACTCGCTGACGGCTTCATCGATATCAGACAAGTCAAAAGTGCGAATCAGCATTAGATTGCCCATTGACTTATCTAGTAAACAATAGAAAATGTGCATTTACTGATGAGTACCCGAATTGATAAAAAAAAAACGCTAAAAATCAGGAATCAATAGCAGTGTGTCACCCAGTGAACAGCTTTGTTTGACCCTTCTACAAGGAACCAATATCCTCCTGGTTTAAGCTTCATCTGAGTGACGGTTCTGGAGAAGACGTCGAAAATAGCAAAAACACACACATTTTTTTGTAAATAGGAAAAATTGCAATGATAGCAAAGCAATTGGGTGAGCAGTTGGGAGAAGAAAATTGGTTTAAGATTTGCCCCTAAAATAGAACAAAATATTCCTAAAAAAATCAAAAGATAACTGGAGCATGACCACCTGTACAAATCTGGTAGAGAGCCACCCAAGGTACATTAGTTTAAAATTTGCCCCTAAAATAGAACAAAATATTCCTAAAAAAATCCAAAGATAACTGGAGCATGACCACCTGTACAAATCTGGTAGAGAGCCACCCAAGGTACATTGCTGCCAAGTTTGAAGTCAATCTGCTGAACGGTTTTAGAGAATAATTCAAAAATGTGAATTAGCATTAGAATGCCCATCGTCTTCTATGGTAATCAATAGGTTAGGTGCATTTACCTATAATATACTCTAATTGAAAATAGAATCGTTACAAATCAGAAATCTTGAGCAGCACCAAATACTGAGCAACTTTGTTCGAACCTTTCACAGGTAACATATCCACCAAGTTACAGCTTAACCTGAGCAGTCGATCTGGAGAAGAAGTCGAAAATAATAAATACACACGCAAAAACCATACAAAGTTAGAAAAGAAATGAAGCGCCACCCGGTGAGCAAATTAAGAACAAGTTGTGCTGAGCAGTGTTCTGTATCATATCAAAGCAATAGGGGTGATCTGGGTTGGTCTAATTTCTAATTAATTTGGATCATGACCACGTGAACAAACCTGGTAGAGACCCGCTCAAGGTATATTACTAACAAATTTGAAGTCAATCTGCTGAACGGTTTTGAAGAAGTCCAAAACGTGAATAAGCATTAGAATGCCTATTGACTTGCATTGTAATCAATAGAAGAGAAGCATTTGCCGATAAGTAGACAAATTGGGGAAAAAATCGTTAAAAATTAGGAATCTTTAGCAACGCCACATAATGCACACTTCTGTTTGACCCTTTCACAAGCAACATATCCACCAAGTTTTGAATTAATCTGAGTGGTGGTTCTGGAGACGAAGTTGAAAATAGCAAAAACACCCAAAACCATAAAAAATTAGAAAAAAATTGCAGTGCCACTTGGTGAAAAATTAAGAACTTAGAGTCCCTAGGAGTGTTCCTATGTAATATTAAAGCAATTGGGTGCGTGGTTTCGGAAAACCAGATTTTTTAAGGCTTCCCATAAAAAAGAACAATTCATTTAAAATCCAAATAACATTGGGGCTTGATCATTTGAACAAACTTGATAAAGGAGCACACAAGGCACATCCCCGCAAAGTTTGAAAAGAATCTAGGAGAAAGTTTGTGAGGAGAAGTCCAAAATGTGAAATGTGGACGGACTATGGATGGACAGATGACATAAACTTTTTAGTAAGGTCAATTTCAGGGATTAAAGTCACAAGATCTTTTCCAAGGTCAAATGTCACAAAGTCTGTCAGCCATCTTGGAATTCGACTACAGTTGCATCCTGCAAGCTAAAGACACAGGCTACAGTTGCTTGCCACGGTGAAAGAGTCAAGCAAGTTACCAACATGAATAGATGTGGTAGACACCAGTCATATTAAAACATAGTTTTATTTTAATAACTCATATTTGTTATTCTCCTGTCGTCATCTTGTTCAATTTTGCACCAACATTCTTGCTTACACATATTATTTCTGATCCATTCAAATGAAAGGTGATATATGTGGCCTGTAAAACTGTGTAGCTTTATACTCTTATACTATACGAACATAAAAGTAACAACTGTGACAGATTTTGTTACATTGCGGTACGACAGGAAGTATGTTTTTACACAAGTACCAAAGTATTTTGGTCAAATGTAACATTGTCTTACATCAGCTACAAAGATGTATATTTGCTGCTGGTATGATATTACTTTAGTATATTTTTACAGAACTGCAAATCTTTTAATTGTTTACTGTTATTTGCATCAGGGACATCCTAAAAATATAAAGGTCCATGAAAGCAACAGATAAAAAAACCATGACCATGTAAATTTAATATATTTCGTATCTGCATACAGATGTATATATTTATAATAAAACAGTAAAAAAATCTTAATTGTGCAGTGCAAATCCTATGTGTGTCGGGTAATAATTAAATGGGCAAATGCTTATGGTATTGTGTGCCTATTCTATATTTATCTGTAGGACCTTCCAATGATGCAAAAAGAATTAAAATTGTGAATACAGTCTTCTCACAAGAAACTAAGACCTGACCATGGAAAAAAACTTGTGAAATTTCCATGTACAGAGATGTTCCTAGTGAGGTGTACTGTGGTATCAAACAGATTACTGAGGCTACCTGCTTTGCTTTTGAATGTTACTCCACTAGATATACAGACATATTAAAAATTGCATGCATTGACAAACTAACATGTATACTGAATACAGTTAATATGGTAATCCCTGAGTCATGTATGGAAATAAAGTCACTGGTAGTGCTGAGAAGGCCAATGTTATCTGTACCAGCGAGAAGCCTGTTGCAATACGGCAAAGTGGTACCTGCTATTTAAAACCGCCCCTACTGGCAGCCAAAAGTGGCCACATATGGCAGTTGGTCCTGAATTTCAGGTAAATAAAGGAAGAAATGTGAGTCTTGTGTCTTGAAATGGCAGTCTTACAAACTAATGCAGTCACTCATGAGAGGTGGTCTTTACAGCAGGCACCACTGTACAACAAGAGGAGACACAGACTGCACTTAAAGCTACAGTACTAGCATTCCGTCCAAGAAGACTAAATACCTGAGGCCTAAGACAACATTTAGTCACCTTTAAATAATAATGGTAATAGCCGTGATGCACAAATTCAATTTCGAAGTAAAATTCAAGTGCATTTTGCAATATGAGTAGTGTGAACAGCCACTTGCATGTATTACCATTGAAATAAGCATCTAAAGTTTGTATAGAAAATTTTAGTTTTACAAATGTGAAACCTTGTGGTGGAATGTATATTTTTCAGCCTCCCTACAAGTCCAGCTCTCAACGTTTGATTGTATCGTCATTGTTTGAGTAAGGAATGGAAAGAAATTTTAAATGATGGCTTAGTATCTTTTGGGTATATTGGATTATGTGTAGTGCTTTGCAAAAATCTGTATACTGTTTAGCACATGTTTATAAAAACAATATTTGCATGCAAATTTTCAGTAGATCTTCTTACATGTATATGAAATACGAAACAGAAAGAAAGAGAAAAACTAACTTTGTGCCCTGATCTGTTCTTATCCCCATCCAATTTTCGAAAAGTTAAACTGGGCCACAGGAAACGTTGGACTATGAGAAAATACTGTGTGCAACTTTAGCATCACATTTGGAATCGATTAGGAATGCCAAATAGTGAAAACGGTAGTTCAACTGTTTAAAATGGTAGTTTGAAATTCGGTCAACAGATATCACTGCATGTATATAAACAAAGCATTGCGACCTACCGCATAAATTTTAACCCCCCAAACTGTTTGCTTCAAATTTAAAGCATAAAAACACAAAATTATAGGGGTGTTTTTGGACAGATAAGTCTTATTGACCTTCATAAAAAAAAGTTTATTATAGATTGCTTGATGGAGCCGTGGTTCGTGCTGAAACTAAGACTGGTCAAAGATTTAAAGGCAGCCATCTGATTGGCTGTTGCCTCCTGCCCATATGAGACTTAACGTTAATGGGCCATTGACTGTTGCCAGGACTTTGTCAAATGTCAATTTTCTAACCATAATTTTGATTTTTGCCATTTCCGGTTTTGTACCCCTGTGACCAATTTTTACCACCTGGATGTACCACATTCATACTGTAAGACCACCATATATTGTGGATGTATTTAGTTATGTCAAATTTAGTGTTGGTTGTTATCAGTTCATCTTTCATCACATGCAAACTACACAATTAAATTATCATGAGAAGGTCATCAATTACACTGACTTGCTTTTATGCACATACAATTTCTTTACTAGTGCTCAGAGAGGTGATCTCCATTGTGCTGGCTATTTCAATTCCCATATTCCCAAAAGTAAAGAGGTTGTAGATTTTCGTCAAGAGATGCAATTTTCATAGGCTGACCTTTCCATGTTCCATGTCTTCATTTCTGACGTGACTGTTTTTTGTGTAGACAGATTCCCTGCAAATCTACACCTCCTTATGGACCTGATCTCCCATTTCTGCATGTCTGCTAGAAATTTGGCTTAACTTGCCTGCACGAGATCAATACGCTCCTCTGTACATTGATTGAGCTTTTATCGCCTACTTTGATGTTATTTGATATATCTTGTATGACCATGGCTTCTTGCTTAGATCCATCACACTGTGTAACATACTCTTTCGCCTCTTTCTGTCTCTGCTACATTCTGCAGCAGATTATGGTCAGTTTTTTTCAAGAAAATCGACAATGTCTTCATCAGCTTTGGCTGGCTTGCATTTTTCGTTTTGCCTGTCACATGACTCACATCATGTTTTATACTGTTTTCAGCAGCAGCTACTTCCAAAACAGTTCACCACTTCCAGTGCTGATCTCAGCATGTTTCGAGTACACAACCCCCAAAAATGCAATAACCAAAACTATTGTAGAAAAAATATATCGTGAAGCAAAATAAAAAATTCCAGCCCGCATAAAGCTCTATGTTTAAGTCCCCTCCTCTCCCCCCCCCCCCCCCCCATCCACAAGAATAAGAAAAAATGTCAAATATCTTTCAGTTCTCTAACATACACCTTAATGGAAACTGCCTTACAATTTACAGTCATACACGTGTACATTTTTTTCAGAAGCATTGTATTTATCCCTTTGTAAGCATGGGCCACACTTCCAAAGTTACCACTTTAGCAGCCTTACATGATGTGGTGTATGTGGCTTAAGACTACAGACTGGTGTGACTAGGTATAGTGCTGGTACTGCGCATCGCTATTCTTTTATAAAACAAATTGAATCATAACTTTCGATCCAAAGTAATTCGGAAATTTATTTCTCTTTTAAAATTGCGCTTCACACATTTGTAATGTCATTCAATGTATTGTATTTAAAAGTGGACCGATAATGAGGAAATTCCGCATTCTATGGGTGAAAAAATGGCTTGGTAATTTCAGGGACCAGTAATATGATGCAAGTAATTTTTACGATCCGCCAGACATGGTATTATGTAGCATATCGGCTAGAGATGGCATTGGTATTCACAAACAGTTACTTTTAAAAATAATATGTTCTTTGCAACAAAGTGCATTTCATGGAAAAAAAGTAATGTAACGTGAAATCAATTTATAGCTCACAACATGCAATTATGGACAAAGCAAATATTATCTTACTAAAATTGTGATGACGTTTCTCTGCCACTTGATATTAATTATACTTCCTTTGTTATTAATACTGTAAGAAATCGTGTCCATGACCAATAGGAAGCCCTACAATAGCTGAAACTTTATGTCCTGAAATTTGGCAGCGACCCGGAAAAGAAGACCATACACGGCGAGAGTGGAGGAACATACACTCACCTTTCAGAAACTGTAATCACTTGCCAAATGAAACTAATCACCATCTGCTAGCAATATGGTCTAGACATGTCTTGTTATTTGCATGCAAGTCTCCAGTTAGCATGTGTTTTTTTTACAGCAAACTCTAGCTTACCATTGAAAGAATTAGTGTCATTCCCCTTTACCACAAGTGAAAGTAGCAGAGGCCACAAGATGGCTGCAACTTTAAGAATGTGATGCTGTATTTTGCTGGAGACAATGCTTTTTAATGTCATTGTTGATGTACTTGCACATTATATCATCCATTTTTGCAATCTTTATGTACTTTATCAGGAATAACACGGTTATCAGGCTCGTTTTCTCAGAATTTGTACTTGGTGTCACAACTGAGTCGAGACTTGTACAGACGTGCAATATCACAGAAAGGAGTGAGCACTGGCCTTGCACGACATACATCCCAGTGTTCATGATTTTGAATACCAGTTACAAAAAAGTCACAAAAACAAAAGGTAAATTGCCAGTATAATGTCCTCAATCGTATTAAATATGCACAGACTGGAGGTGTGTTTATATTTCTGACCACAGTGTACCTACAGACTCTTCTTGTTACAGCAAACGTTAGTCAGAAAATTTGAGCAACCAAGAGTGTGAGATAAAATACGTTTTCGATGAACAGCAATTTGATTTAGCTGAGCCCATATATGGAAAAAGCTACTCTTGCTTAGAGCGCTATGCAAAGAAATGTGTGCAAGAACCGTTTACCTTAAGCCATACCAGATGCACCCTGTCCAGTTGTACTTCCCCTTTGATACTTTCTTTCCTCTTTGTATCTCAGGGCTACGCTATACTGAAATACTCTTCCTTTGACGTGAACAAAGTATGTGTTTTTGCTCGTCCTAAAAATTCATTAGGGGGAATTTTCCTCGAACCCCAAGGATTTTTTTTTTATTAATATTTACTATTATTATCACGGCGTTATCGAATTGTCTGTCCAGATCATACTTAAAAAACACTGCCCGTGGATCATACCTTTACCTCCACATATGAGCGAGGGTGATGATGCAAGGAAAATAGTTTCAATTGGGTAAGTATCAAACATTTTATAACCCCAAGGAATGTTTGAAATCACATGCGTATCATGATTAAAGTAATTATTTCATTGGGGAAATGTCCTCGTTTAGGAAAGATGGACCCCATGTATGTGTTACCATGAGTCACTGAGAAAAAATGCAGTTTTGGTGTGCATAATAGAAGTTACAAGTGTGGGTTTTGCTTCTGCAGCCAAAAAAAAAGGCACCAATGCACATCTTTGAATCAATTTTGAATTAACAAGCGAAAACACAATGAAGGCAACCAACAGATGTACTCTAGGAACAGTTGTGTTCCCTAGTTGAATACCTAGTCTAATACTATACAAATGTCATTATTGTGTGCAAACAAAGACTCTGCACTTTCTACCAACTAACCGCAGAATTAATTGATGGACGTGTATGTAACATCAACCAATAAAATCACATGATGGCACGTTGAGCATCATATGACATGTGTCTAACTAGCAAATAGCTACATAAGGCTAATTGTGACGTCATATAATCGCGAAATGAAAGGAAAACCGTGCTTTATAGATGGGACATAATCCAACAAAATAGCTAAACATACAAAAATCTTGATATTCCCATTTGTAGCACTTCGTGTCCAATTTCATCATAGTGCTGAATCCATACCGCCATTAATGTCGGCTCTTACTTGGAAATTGTAACGTCCTTATATTTTAACCGTTCGTAAGCATCCATCAAGCCTCTCTCTAAAAAACTAGCACACAAGGATTTTAAAAAAAAATGTTGTGGAGACCTACTCAACATGCGTTCCCGTAATGTTTGAGCATGATCCATTCAACATTTTTAAGAAGCCCAAAATATGGATTGCGGGCAGACGATGGACCAAAATCAACAAAAATGCACAAATGCACAGCGTAATAACAACAATATTGTACATTCAGAATTTGCTTATCAGCTGGTAAATGTCACATATGACATTTTAAAATCATGCACAGTTTGGTGTGGTACGATACAGACCTGCTCATGTACAGCTGGGTTGAAAATAACATAGGGTAGACTTTTAAGGATAACATTCAAATTCCCACCTGCCTATTATATCTCGATTATGGTATAATTCATGGATCATAATTGTACGACAGTGACATGGAAGAAAGAAAACGAACATGAAGAAAACAAGGGCTTTGTGCAAATAAAGACCCCTCCTCAAAGCAGCTACGTACACGCGCACATAATTAACATATTTGGCAAGTTTTCACTGATTTTTCCTTTTTCTTCTGTTCCGTTGTGCTGTGAATCTTTGAGCGAGCTTGGGCCTTGCCAACCCACATGACATGTACCCCTACTTTAGGACATTATGCTGCTCCGGTCAAAGCACATTTTCGGTATCACATAAGCACGTGGAAGTTTCACAAATTTCACTGTTTGAAAGGGAACAAGCACATCTAAATGAAATATAAATTTGTTTTGCTTATGTACAGTTTCTCTCTCATTTTCAGAGGTATCATAAGCTAGTTCGGAAAAGAAGAAAAGTAGAGGAAAAAGCAATATTGGTGCTTAAAGGCACATCGTCCCAATGGGTCCTCCTTTCTGGTCAGGTAGGATTAAGGTTTTTCTTTAGAAGGGGACCACACATTACATATCCGTGATAGATCTACAGGTGATAGTTTATGAGTAGGGATGGGGGCAAGCGCCACGTTGCCTCATCATTCAAACAATTATATGTGCGTTATTCTTTACTATACTTGCGTTATTATCATTAGCATTCTTCTTATAACCGTCATAACAAAATTATAAAGAGTGTGCGGCGTTTCCCCAACTAAGAAGTATTTGCCGATAATTTCTGATACGTTTCTTATTGTCATTTCAGTCAAGATAAAATGTAAGTTTGTCTTCAGCGACAATGTTAATTATGTTGAATATGCCTACCATGCAAGTATACTTGGCCAAATAACACGTAATAAGTTCTGGGTTCATTAAGAGGATGCTTTATCTACCTTAATGGTCGCACAATGTTTGATTACATTGAGGCATTAAAATGGTGTTGTTTTTTTTTCTCTCATTAATGCAGCATTTTTATAAAAGACAGTGAGAAAGACGGTAGGTGACCGTCACATTTTTCCAATGTATGGTCATAAACGATCGTATATACCAATATCATTTTCTAAAGACAGGCCAGGTAGTACAGTAACTGAAATTGTAGCCACATACAATGATGAAACTATGAAATAATTGGACATGAGATGTTGAAAATCGCTTATTGCTGTGGGACAAATAATTTATTGTTTTTTTACTACATTCATGCATTACTGTAGGGAATCAGCTTCACCAAAAACCTTCAAAGAGTAGACGTGCTGACCCAGGGATATCGTAGTAAAGTGCGTAACAATGTATTAACAGGTACAAGTAACAGATGCTTATATTCCAAAATTTGATCTTCCTGAAATATGATATACCAATTGGAAGAGTCATTATATTTTGAGATGATGAGTACCAAACGAGAACAAGAGTGGTCCATATGAAGAATTTGCCTGGACTCTAACTGTCAGATGAAATGTGTCAGAACAAACAAACATATAGTAGTTCAGAAGTAGCTTTGGCTGTCTTTCGAATGTATACTCAGTGGTTTTCGTTACAAGCCCAGTAACATGGCTCAGGTACACAAAATGTGGTTGCATGAAGTTTGAAAAATTTGATTATGATGTTTTTTTATTTTGTGATCAGCATACTGGGTGCACCAACTGTATGTGGGGTAGATTCAAATATTGCATCGCAACTTTATGTTCTAAGTTTTGCTATAATTGAGGAATTACTCTTTTCTTTTTAAGACAGATTCAGCAGCTTTGCTTGGTATGGTTTACACACTAAGCGCCCAACCCACAAGAAAAGCTGTTGACCTGAGACAAGTAATTTTGACAGAGACCACATACTTATATTGAAGTTTTCAGTACTGTTCAAAGTATTTGAAAAATCTAAAGCAGATCACGTTTAATTAACAGCCAGTTGTGGCTGGTTTAAGGGAAAAAGTTCAACTCTTGCGTTTTGGAATTGTGACCTAATTGGACTTGATCTGTTTTATATTACGCTTGACTGCCTTTTCTTTGCCTATCATGATAACCCATATGCATAGGTAACATCACAAAACGCAATCCCTGCAAAGACGTTACGTCATATTGATTTATTACAATTGTGTATTTACATTACAGCCGTACTTTGCAACAGAGTTTTTGTAGAATACCTCACCACCTAAAACACTCGACGGTGTTGTTTGAGTTATGTCGCTCAGTCTTAGCAACATTATCGAAAGGATGCCAAGAGTGATTGTTGTGTTGGGGCAAATCTCTCTCTCTCTCTCTCTCTCTCTCTCTCTCTCTCTCTCTCTCTCTCTCTCTCTCTCTCTCTCTCTCTCTCTCTCTCTCTCTCTCTCTCTATCTGTCTGAATGTATGTATGTATGTATGTATGTATGTATGTATGTATGTATGTATGTATGTATGTATGTATGTATAATTTCACTAAAACACAGTATACATACAACAAAATGCATGGTCTGTTCACAATATTAGTGAAAATAATGATAATAGCCACCAAATCAGCACACACTGTGGCTGCCAATTAACTCTCTCTCTCTATCTCTATCTCTATCTCTCTGTCTCTCTCTCTCTCTCTCTCTCTCTCTCTCTCTCTCTCTCTCTGTCTCTCTCTCTCTCTCCAACTATCTATCTGTCTGTCTGTCTGTATGTATGTACATGTATGTATGTATGTATATATATATGTATGTATGTATGTATAATTTCATTAAAACACAGTATACATACAACAAAATGCATGGTTTGTTCACAATATTAGTGAAAATAATGATAATAGCCACCAAATCAGCACACACTGTGGCTGCCAATTAACACACTCGAGTAGTAGCAGAGAGAGCCGAGCATCAAAGCAGGGACTCATCGTTGCAGGCTTGGCGGACCTGAGAGCACAATCGAATTTACTGGTATTTCCCTCTCGAGTCAAACCCCAGCTAATGAGAGACTTTCTGAAATGAACACAGGAATATTGCCCTGTTCTGGTGATGCAAAAGCAACCAAAGCCCCAAAAGCCCCCCAGCAGTACTATAAAACTTTAGTAACCAAAGTCGCAAGTGTGTGCCAAGAGCACCAGGGCTTATCAAAATTTTCATGATGAGCCAGGTATTTCAGTGACTCAACTACATCGTCAACCTGTGTATCAAAGGGTTCTGATGTACCAGGGCTTAGTCCTAGGAAACAATTACATTGGCGCAAGTCCAGCTTGGAGGCGGCGGATGACCATACTGCCTTGGATCAACCTAGCAGCTCCACGTGGCAAGTTGTTAGATATAAAATAGCACCGTATTTTACTGAAAGGCGTTTTCAGGGACAAAAAGCTCTGATGAGAATACTTTATTATGCTTAATAATTTATAAAATAATGGAAGAATCATGTAGTCCAGAGACAAGTGAAGAATGATGTGATGTTTCAGAGACACGTAAAACACGCTTACGAATTTAACCTTGGAAGGATTTTAAGTATTTCAGTGAGTTATAAAGTAAATGTACACACCCCAATCTATTAGAGACAGAAGAAACTCCTATGGTTTGCCATAAGTATGTTTCAACCTCGGAACTCAACCCAGAGTATGACATCCCGGCCGATGTGACACAATAAATAGCCCTCCTGGCCAAGTTGATATTTTGCTTTACATGTCAATATAAATTGAGTAGCATAATCATGTTTGTTATTAAAACCCACGCCCCACATGTCTACGTCCTGCTCACACTTGTGAGTTTGGGAATTCATTTTCCATACAGATTGTTGCGTGAATGGTGTGTATCCTACTATCATACATTTCGACCTCTTTATTCGGAATTCAAATCTTCATATATGAGAATAATATATCAATGAGGTTCAGTAAGCCTCAGACCGTAGAAGAAAGCAGTGATGTCGGCGTATGCGTACGAATATATATATATATATATATATATATATATATATATATATATATATATATATATATATATATATATATATATATATATATTTATTTATATATATATATTTGTATATATATATATATATATATATATATATATATATATATATATATATATATATATATATATATGTAACTTTTGCTTTTTACTGTACTGCATGGTTTGTGTATAGTGTTGCCAAAAACATACTTCAATTGCAAGCTTTTAGCTGTTCAAATTGTCTCCGAAATGTGAAAGAAGCTTTGTTCTTTGCTGTATTCTTGTGTGGCAAATGTCGACATGAGCCCAGTTGTAATCATGTTTGATCGTCTTTAGGAATCACTTCACGGGAATTTTAATCATAGGTCTGGCGTGATAACTGGTCTTTTGTAGCAGTTTTGAAGATTCGTGCCAAGCTTAGAGACCGCACAAACTCGGATAGAAAAATAAAATCCTCTAGGTTTGGAAAGCAAGCATTTTTATGAAAAAAAATAAAAATGTTAAATCATACTAAAAAGTAAAATTGCAAGGAACCGTGTTGGTTGCATAGACCATATCAGTTTCAACACAAGACCATAATATTTCCTTGCAATGCCATTTATGAATCTTTGAATGTAACTGGTTGTTAGAGGGAAAATGACCATCCACTCTACTCTCTCTCTCTCTCCCTCTCTCTCTCTCTCTCTCTCTCTCTCTCAAATATATATATATATATATATATATATATATATATATATATATATATATATATATATATATATATTATGTATATATATATCGCTTACACACATACATATATTACTGTATTTTTAACCCAAGAACAATGTGCACGCAACTCCTAATTTTAACTGTACCGCGTGGTTTGCATATAGTGTTAGCAAATACATTCGTGCAAGCTATAAACTGTTCAAAGTATATCAGAATCTGAAAGAAGTTTTGTTCTTTGCTGTATTTCCGTGGGCAAATGTTGACATGAGCCCAGTTGTAATAATTTTTTATCTTGTTCAGGAATCACTTGACTGGAACTTTTGTGAAAGGTCTGTCGTGGTTAACAAAATTTTGTAGCAGTTCTCAAGATTCGTGTCAAGCATAAAAACTGCGCAAACTTGGGCGTAAGAATAAAATGCTCTAGGTTTGAACAGCAAGTATTTTTTTTTTGAAATTAGCAAAATGTCAAATCATACCAAAAAAGGAAGATGATAAGGAACTGTGTTCAGTTGCATAGAAAACGTGTCAGTTTACTAATCCAAGATCATAGTATTTTCTTGCTATGCAATTTCGGTATTGCAAGAACAATAAAAATGCCAGTAGCGGTTGCCAGCTTCTTTGTCTTTGGCTCTGTACACTGTCTTTGAGTCAAAGTCCTATTTCATGCCTGACAGTAATGTAGGCCGAAGCATATGCGGAAGGTGAGAAATCAAGGATCCGTGTTTGATGCCAAGCTATCAGAACGCATGCAAATTATAACCGAGGGATTAATCAAACATAAAAATAACCACTATGACTTAAATATGTCAACCAGTTGACTATCTCTCATGCATGGTTTGCATTTTAGTGCTATGGATGAATTCCTCTATGAGTTTTTAGGAGGAAAAAAAACTGAAAAGAAAAATATTACCTGATAGCGAAGCTCATCATGGTGAGTTAAGTATTTAACTCAGTGTTGTTGTGTAGCACACCCATTGGTTTGAATAAATATTTCTGTGCGTATGAACTATCATGAAACTGATTAGAATTTCATCGAGCTCCAGCCTTCATGTGTGCAGCGGCATAGACCTAGCCACTGATATTAAAGGTATGACAAGTAAACATATTTGAGTGATGCAAAATAAAAATTCATCTAAAACCATAAGTCAAAAAAAACTGTCCCTATGCTCTTTCACTGCCCCTTGTTACCAAAGCCGAAGTAGCTAAAAAAAAGTCACTGAATTAGCAGATGGATACTGTATTTACATTCTTTATAAGAAAACTTTCATTCAAGTACCAACATGACTTTAGTCACAAAGAACTCAATGGGCTACTTCTTAAACAAATTAAGAGCTACGATCACTAGACGCAACACTGTATTTTTTAGGCAGGTGGTCGTTTTAATATTGTATGTTTTCAGCTAAAAAAATTAGCAAAACCGTTCACGGAGAACAAAGCATTTGCTTACTTATAGGATTAATTAGCTCGGCAAAGAGGTATCCAAGGTAAGCAGAAAAACCAGATCCAATAATTTGAATTTAATGTGCAGCATTTGTGGGGCAGCATGTAAACTTGACACATGATGCTACTCTTCAAAAATGTGTGCACAATATCAACAAAAGTTTACCTAAATGTCAAAAATCTCTGTAGCATAGCCATTTGTACTTGCTTGGTAAAAGAATAGCCAGCCGTTCTGCAGGAAAACTCAGACTCAGAATTTGTTTGACAAACAAGAGGGCTGTGTGACTGCCATGTTCAGCTGACCTAGCGATTCGTCGCAGTTGTGGCTCTGTGAAGTTGGGAAAGGATCAATGTCATCGTAGTAAGTCTGACCTTCATGCCAGAGTACTAACATCTGCGATATTTAGGTCCCAGTTCAAGTAGTTCTCAAGTAAAGAGACATAAAAAAATTCAAAAATCAGTGAAGCATGATCATTTGAACAAACTTGATGGTGATCCATCCATGGTACATTGCCACTTAGTTTTATGTCAATCTGGATGAGCGATGGTCCTTGAGAAGTCGAAAATAGCAAAAACACACAAAAGATCATAAATGAAAAAAAATGAAGTGCCACTAGTGCACAAATTACAAACTAGTAGTCGGTAGGAGTATTCCTGCGTGAGACCAAAGCAATTTGGTGAGCTGTTTCGAAGATCTTTTAAGATTTGCCCAAAACGTGAACAAAAACTTTCATAAAAATTAAAAAAAATCACTGGAGCATGACAACTTGAACAAACCTGCTAGAGATCCGCCCAAGGAACATCCCTGCCAAGGTTGAACTCAATCTAGATGACGGTTTTAGTAAAGCCGAAAATGAATTACCTTTAGAATGTCCATTGACTAGTATAATAATCAACCGGAAAGATGCATTTACTGATGAGTACCCCCAATCAAAACAATCTTTATAAGTCAAGAGTCCACAGCAGTGCCACCTAGTGAACAACTTTTTTGACCCTTCCCTAGGGAACATATCCACCCAGGTTCAGATCAATCTAAGTGACGGTACTGGGGGGGGGGGGTCCAAAATAATAAAAATTAAAAAAACAAAAGAAAAAGTTGAAAAAAGGCAGCGCCACTTATTGCAGAAAGCAATTAGCCAAGCAGTTTCAGAAAATCAGATTTTGAGAAGACTTGGTAGAGACCTACCTAAAGCACATTCCTATCAAGTTTGAATTGAATCTGGTCGACGGGTTTTGAGAAGAAGTGGAAAATGTGAATTAGGTACAGACTACGACGGAAAGTGGACCCTAATAAAAGCTCAGCTAACTGACAAGTCAGCTGAGGTACAAACACAGTGTACATGCAATCCGTACGATAAATATAAAATTATAAAGGAAGAGCCTACATAATGTCAGGAGACATTCCATTGAGGCAAAAAAGAAATGCCCCTAGAATGGATACCACCGAGTGATGAGAGAGGTTACATTACATTATGCAAGCTCTAACAAATGAATAGCATGGAACTGCTTACACAATGAGACATATGTCGTACACCGGTAAAATAAGTGAAAATATACAGTCGGTGAAATTATCGCCATGGTAACACCACTCTAGCATCAGGTTTACCAATATAACAACTACTCAAGAATCATGTTCACAAACATAACAATTCGGGATTGCAGTTCTAAGTTATACTGCGAAATGAGCCAATGTTTTACATAGTCTAAGAAGCCTTGACAACTATGCAAATCAAAATTTTCATGATGAACCAGGTATTTCAGTGACTCGATTACACCGTCAACCTGTGTATCAAAGGGCTCTGATGTACAAGGGCTTAGACCTAGGGAACAATTACATTGGCGCAAGTCCAGCTTGGAGGCGGCGGATGACCATACTGCCTGGGATCAACCCAGCAGCTCCACGTGGCACGTTGTTAGATATAAAATAGCACCATATTTTACTAAAAAAGGTGAAATTCGTAAGCGTGTTTTACGTGTTTCTTAAACATCATATCACTCTTCACTTGTCTCTGCACTACATGAATCTCCCATTATTTTAATAATTATTAAGCATAATAAAGTATCCCCATCGGGGATCTTCGTCCCGGAACATATATATATATATATATATATATATATATATATATATATATATATATATATATATATATATATATATATATATATATATATATATATACACAAACGCATACCCTGATGATATATACACACATATATATTGTGTTAATACACATGTATATAGTACTATAATTTAATTTTCTTAACCCAAGAACATTTTCCACCGGCATCAGTTGTATGGACCTTACGTTACTGTCTTGAGGGTTACAATATGCAGGTAACTTTTCCTTTTAACCGTACCACATGGTTTGTAATCATGTTTTATCTTCTTTAGGAATCACTCGACTGGAAATTTAATCATAGGTCTGGCGTGATAAATGGTCTTTCGTAGCAGTTTTCAAGATTCATGCCAAGCTTAAAAAACCCAAAGAATATCCCTGCCAAGTTTGAACTCAATCTAGATAACGGTTTTAGAAAAGCCAAAAATGTTAATTACCATTAGAATGCCCATTGACTAGCATAGTTATCAACCGAAAAGGTGCATTTACTGGTTAGTACCCCAATCGAAACAATTGGTAAACGTCAGGAATCCACAGCAGTGCCACCTAGTGAATAACTTTGTTTGACCCTTCCACAAGGAACATATCCACCAAGTTTCAGCTCAATCTGAGTGACGGTACTGGAGAAAAGGTCCAAAATAGCAAAAATTCGTAAAAAGAAAAAATAGAAAAAAGATGCAGCACCACGTATTGAAAAAGCAATTAGCCAAGCAGTTTCAGAAAATCAGATTTTGAGCAGACTTGGTAGAGACCCGTCCAAAGTAATTCCCCTGTCAAGTTTGAATTGTATCTGGTCGACGGTTTTTGAGAAGAAGTGGAAAATGTGAATTATGCACAGACGACGACGGACAGTGGACCCTCATACAAGCTCAGCTAACTGACAAATCAGCTGAGGTACAAACACAGTGAACATGGAATCCGTAAGATAAATATAATATTATAAGGAAGAGCCTATATAATGTCGGGAGACAATCCATTAAGGCAAAAAAGACTGCCCCTATCATGGATGTCGTACACCGGTAAAATAAGTGAAAATATACAGTCGAGGAAATTATCTCCATGGTAACACCGCTCAAGTAATAGGTTCACCAATATAACAATTACTCAAGAATCATGTTCACAAACAAAACAATTCGGGATTGTAATTCTAATTTATTCTGCAAAATGTGCCAATGTTCTTCATAGTGTAAGAAGCCTTGACAACTATGCGTGTTATTTTTTTTACAATACATGCGCTTCTTTCTTTCACAAGTTTGACTACATAATTTTTTAAACATTTGTCCGTAAATTTCCAATTAACTCAATATAGTTACAGGCAATTTCGGTTTCTTGTGTCATTCTTGTAAAACTTTGATGCTTGACTCACTTCGATAGTTTGGAAATAAATAGGAAGAGGTTTGTGGTGTTTAAAAAAAAATTGCAACACACGGCGTTTAAATACATATCCTACTTCCACTAATTTTAATTTCTTGAATAAGGGTTAGGTATGAGAGCTCTATTTGCTATTCAAAAATGGTACATGTAGTCTTCTTTTTTAATCTGGAACGACGAGAACGTTGGAATCTGTATGCAGGAATTGAAAATTTGAAATGACATAAGATAAGAGATTTGTGCATATTTTATGTTCGGAACGCGCAGGATTCGACTATCATTTCGTATATTATTTCTAAAATCGATTTGAGCAAACATGTTTTAAGTTTATTCAGGAGTCTTTACATCTGATATGAAATTTTATGAGTGTGAATTTCCCACGGCAGATTTTCATCTTAGGCATCGCCGACGCAATGAAAGGAACGAACCTTTTCTATGACGGTACTAAAGATTACAATATTAGGGGTTTTGTTCCAGTTTCTTATGGAGTGCACGAAAAAACATGTATTCAGTTTTGTCTACATTTAATGAGAGTCTGTCCCCATATATTCATCCGTGGATTTTTTAAAGTTCATTATTAAGTGATGTAGACTTTGTTCATAATTCATAATTGGAGTTGAGTTGACATATTCTTAAGTCCTTGCAAAGTTGTATTTTCTGCATACACAGTTATATGAAAAAGGCTGTTAGTACCTGCGAAATCACTAACACAAATAAGAAATACCGTCAAAACTCATCACAACAGCACTCAGCTATATCCGACATATTCACTTAACGACACATATTTTGAGGGACAAAAAGTGCATTTTCTATGTTATATGATTCGTTTATCTGATATATTCAGTAATCTGACACAATTTCAGGGAACGGATGGTGTCATTATAGTGCGGTTTCAACGTAAAAGTGGTCCAAAAATGGACCCCCGGGGAACACGTGTGCTAATATGAGAAATACCTTATTTGGTTCTATTCTATTTAAGATACAGTGTACAATCTTTAGGTAACTGTTAAACCAGTAAAGTTACCTATCTTGAATTCCATTTGTACTTAATTTGCAAAGTAAGATGCCGGGGACCAAGGTGTCAAAAGATTTAGATAGGCCTAAAAATATCGTAATTGGTGTCTTGCGTATGTCCGTTTGATGTAGAATCGATAATTTCTAGACCAGCATGTTCTGTGGAATGCTCCTTTCTAAATCAATATTGCGCGTTTACATAATAAATTATTAGTTTTAAAACATTCGTATAATTAGCTATAATAAGTTTTGTTTTCAAAAATTTAGATATAGAGGAAAGAAGAGAAGTTGGTGTATCGAAAGATTGGTAAATCATTTCCACAAAAATCGGATTTATTAATGGCTCATTAAACTTTAGTAATTCAGCAAATATCTCGTCATGTCCACAGCTTTTCTTTGTCTCAAGAGTTTTCATAACTGTTTGAACGTCAAAGTCATTTACCTGTATAACTTGGAATCCATGTCTGATATTCTGTGTGACAAAATAATCAAAATTTGGTCTATATCGAGGTTTTTTTTTAGAAAGATGTATTTCCATCTTTTTAAACAAAAAAAGTTATTGAATTCAGTTGCAATTTCCAACTTGTTACTAATATGTTTATGATATATGTCAAGTAAATCTGGAATATCTTTTTTATTATTATACATATGAAAATATTTGTAATTTAATCCCAAGTTTTCTTTATATTGAATTTATGTTTGTCAAATGTTTGTTATAATACTCAATTTAGCTTGCGAAATATATCTGTTTAGGATATTGTTATATGTAGTTCATCTTAAGAGACTCATAATTGGATGAGTTCATGCCAATTGGTAACAACCTTTTGTGGAGGCGGTCACGGTATTTAATTCATCTAATTACGCCTGTAAGTCTCTTTGGACTTACGGCGTTTATCGGGGGGGGGGGGGGGTTTAACATAAATAACGGGATTTTCTTCTGTTTTGCTGACTTTAGTTTTGCAAGGATTTATAATTCCAGTTTGGGTCTGTATTTAAATCATGAACAAAATCAGACTGGAAACTGGATGTTACTATTTCGTGATCAAAATGTTCGAATGCGTTTTTGGTCTGACTCTGATGTTTATAAACTTTGGATCAACTGACTAAGTTGCAGTTAATTTTGTACAAGTAAAACACGGGAGATGATCTGATATAGTTGAGATTAAGATCCATGATGCCATAATTTGTTTCACTTGCAATATTGCAAAAATAATTGTCGATGAGGGTGCCAATCTAGTTGGTATGGTAACGCGTGGATAGAAGCTATTTGTAGCTAAAACCCCAAAAAGTTATTTAAAATATCTCTTTCGTTCATTTTTAGTATATCCATACTGAAGTCGTCTGGAAACCTCGCATTCATTCTAGTGTCTTTTATAAGCACAGCTGGCCTGTCAGCCAGCAGAGCTTATATCATCGCTCTTCATCCGCTGTCTTTGTACGTCAACTGTCGTCCATTCACAATTTACACTTTGGACTTTTAAATAACCGCCAATCAGATTCACTTCAAATTTGGTGGCAATGTACCTTAGCCGAGTCCTAACCAGGTTTTTTCATACGGTCAGCTTCCAGTGTGTTTTTTGTGTGTGTGTTTTTTTTTGTAAACTTCCCTACCTTTTGGATGGCAAATTTCACATTATCTTCTCCGAAACCGCTCACTCAATTATTTTGATATCACATAGGAACACTCGTGGAGACACTTATTTCCTGATTTGTTCACCAGGTGGAGCTGCCATGTTTTTGTTTTTTATGGTATTTGTGTTTTCGTTTTTTCAAACTTCTTCTGTAGAACCGTTCTTCAGATTAAGATGAAACGCGGTGCTTATGTTCTTGGTGAAAGGGTCAAACAAAATTGCTCACTAGGTGACACTGCTGTGGATTCCTGTTTTTTAACGATTTTTCTTTTAATTGGGTACTTAATGGTTAATGCACTTTTTCTATTGATTACTTTCTAAATCAATGGGGAATCCAGTGCCATTTCACATTTTTAAATTCTTTTCCTAAACCGTCACCCACATTCACTTCAAGCTTGTTGGCAGTATACCTTGAGTGACGGTCTGCCAAGTTTGTTCAAACTGTCATGCTCCAATGGATTTTTTTCTGTTTTATTTCTTTTTTTTTATTTCCGGGGCAAATCTTAAAAAAATAAAAGAAAAAAAGAAAAAGAAAAAGAAAAAAAAACAAACTCTTAACCACTTTCCCAACTGCTTTGGTATTACAGAGGAACACTCCTAGGGACTCCTAGTTTTTAATTTTTTCACCCAAGTGGCGCTGCAATTTTTTCTATTTTCGTAAATGATTTTGATGGATTTTTGCTATCTTTGACTTCTTTTCCACAACCGTCACTCAGATTAAGCTGCAACTTGGTAGCTATGTTCCTGGTGAAAGGTTCAAAGAAAGTTGTTCAGTAGTTGGCACTTTCTGGATTCCTGATATTTCACGATAATTTTTTTTTTAAATTGGGGCGCTTACCGGTAAATGAACCTTTCCGATTGATTACTATTTAAGCTAATGGGCATTCTAATGCTCATTATTATGTATTTTCTCCACCAAGTAGCAATGTGCTTTTTAAAGCTCTCATTAAATATTCTTCAATTTCTCATGCTCCAATAAAATTGATATCGCTAATGAACTTTTTAGGCAAATTTTTGAAACACTTCTAAATGCCATATGCACTCAGCTAAAGCTCAAAAGAGGTCTATTCAGTAGCAACTTTGCTTTTGTGAATAAGCTTAGGTCAGCTGAGCACGGGCATTTCATACAGCCCTTTAGTTTAGCCTATGATGGGCCTTATTTGGTCGATAAATGCATATATTTGAATGGTTATCATTTTGCTTTGGTTGTTTGTCTAGTACAAGTTTCCTATGTAAGTTATGACCCATTCTTCAAGCAATTGTCCTTCCCAAACATCAGAATTAGTATACAGATCCAATAATTTGTATCGAAAATCAACATGAATATACGTTATGAGTCCACCATGGCCCGAACAGCCTTTATCCTGGTTTATGCAGTTATTATTCTCCAACAGTAGTTGGGAGAGATCTGAATTATCAGAAAACCAGGTCTATTGAATACAAACGACATTGAATTGATAATCTTTAGATTGTAATTGCTCGTGTTTTCGTCTATTTGGCCTCGACATCGTCTATTTTGGCCTCGAGTCTTTGAACATTTAATGTTAAACCGTGAAATTAATATATTGAGGTTGCAGTAAGTCTGCAAAGGAACAAATAGTATAACAAGGCAAATACTTAACAGTGCATATTTGATGTTCCGAATCAGACGAAGAATGGATTGTGTTTGAAAAACTGTTTTCCACCAAGCCACAGAAGTGGCTCAGTATGAACTCATCAAAATTATTTGACATATTTCAGGTTTATTCAGAAAGGCAAGGCAAAGCTGTACAGAGCTAATTATGGAAGCACTATCGTGACAAAAAAAGTTGATCCATCCCAACAGATTTAGCTTTAATCCATGCAACTACACAGCGTGAGATCATTTTGCATTGTGTGATCTTAATCTCATTTATCAGCTATAAATGAGATTGTTTTCATGCTATATACACGGCCTTTGCGTAAACATTGATCACTGTTCTTCAATTTAATTACCAGAATGGGAGTATTTTTCATTACCTGTGCCTTGTCATTATTGAATATGGACAACTCTTTCTTTGTCTCACTCATTTTTTCTTGCCTCTGCGCTTTTGATCCTATTTAATTCAGTTTACACATATTTTTTTATTCTGGATTTCCCTACAGTGCATGATATGATTAATGCGATGGGTTCTCCATCAGTACATATACAACACACACGGGACATTACAAGCTGAGTTACCGATCAGGGTTCAATATATCCGTTTCTGCATGGGAAAAAACGAAACAGAATTAGCTTAGTTGCGATGCAATAATTCGTCTATAATGATAATGTTGCAACACAAATTTCTGCCTGGCAATGAGCGAACTATTATTACTATGATACTTTTTATCAATATCATTTTGACAACGAGTCTCCAAACGCTCATTACTTTCATTATTTTCTTCGATAATTGCGACATAGCATCAATATAATAAAAAATATTTTGAGTGATTCTGAAAGCTCCTGCGAGCAAGCTCTATGTGAATGTATTTGGAGGAATGCCCACCAAAGTTAATGGCAAGAAACGTCCCCAGTGGAGTTTCCTGTCTCGTCATTTGCGGATTTGATCACACCCCCCACCGTGCCCACTGTCCAAAAATGCGTATTAGATGCCCATAGGCCTGGGAGGGCAAATGTGAATAGAGAGGAAAAGAACATGCCAAACTCTCGAACAATTCCCTGGAATTAGAAATTAAAATTTTAGCATTGTAGTTTCATAAAAACGATTGGATGTAATAAATTTTGAACACATAATTAGACAGAAGTGAGAGGTCATGGCGGAAAGTAAAAACAAAATGCAGACGGTGACGAAACTTCAGTTCAAACATACGATGCGCTTGTTGATGGTCGGTGACTGCAATATCCCAATACATATAAACCATGACACAGCATGCCATGCTTGTGAGTGACAGCAAACACATGACTATTATCGGAAGAATGTAAGAATTTAAAGGTAAACACATGTTTAAGGTTTGACAGGCACGTTTCATGACTTCTACAATACGATTTCCTTGTGATTGAATCATTTTGGGTACTCATGTAGTGCTTTGGTTCAAATTGGAATTTTTTTAGCTCAACAAACAACTCGGGTTGTAACAATACACTGATGCTGCAATAATGCAGTAGTGAACTCGATACATACCGTGGGGTAAAATATCATTGACAAAATACATAGGACTGATACAAAAATTAAAACACTAGTACTAGGACAAGATTCCGTACTCTCATATACGTTAAAACTGCCTGCTGTTTAAACTATTTCTAGTGTTGAAATTCAAACTTAATGGAACTTTTGAAAGGAGGCCAAATTATATGTGCAGTTCAATGATTTTTACAGGATTTGGTTAATTGCTTCACCCTTACCAAAAGATAAGCAGGTGAATATGTGGATGCGTATATATATATATATATATATATATATATATATATATATATATATATATATATATATATATATATATATATATATATATATATATATATATATATATATATATATATATATATATACATACATACACTTATTCACCTGCTTATATGATAAGAATTTCACAAAGGCGCAAAATTTAGAGAAGTGTTGGTATGAGGTAACATGTCGCCATCTGTTTTTCTTCACACATTCTGCAATGTTATTTTATGTGCACATTACCCTTTCATTCTTTACCCCTACTACACAGTTTCGTGGTGTAATTTTGCATGATTGGGTCGGCTAAGTACACGTTGCTCTTACAGTTAGTTTATTTGTGTTTAGTATCGGAAATGACATCAACAATAACGAAATTAAGATATTTGACAGAAGCAAATTTTGTCTATAGTAAGTATGGCTACAGTTAATCTTCATGTTTATCAACAGGGACTTAATTACGTTCTCTGCTGTTTTGATGCCATTGCAAATATAAGATTAATTTGTAATGACGACAAAATTAGTATACATAATTAGATTTTCTTACCAGAAACTGGTCAGCAGGTGTTTACGTGAATTCCATTGCTACAGTAGCTTACATTTCATTAAAATGTTGTTTCTTTAAAATGTGCTGCAGATTAAACGATGTCGTGAATATTAATGTTTCAACAGATATTGACAGCCCGAGTCCTGGATTTGTGTCAGATTGCACTCAGCATATGTACAAGCCTATTTGTGCAATTTTGAAATCGTAGCACAGGAACACATATTGTATTACATATATTATCTCATAAAGATTTCAATATATTGTTCATGCACATTTAAATAATATACGATAGCATCAATTCAAAGGCAAATTACTGTAACGTGCGGATCGCACATGTGCTATCAGGAAATTAATAATTTTTGCTTTTACTTCTGTCGATTTGCAAATGAACAAACTGACAAATTCAATGTTCCGAATACTCAGGATCTTGCGTGGCCCTTCAAGCATAAATTTCTTACTTACCGATTCAGAATGATGCTTAGTACAAATGACCTGTTTGTTTTAGCCTATAATACGTATGGTCTCTCAAGTTAATATTGTTTTGGCCATGTGATGTCTCGGACTTCAGTTCATTGTCTGTTTAAAATTTATCTAAACTTTGAAAATAAAGGTCATACCGCAGTCTGAAAAGGTATCAGTTTACACATAAAATAAATGCAGTATAGTACACACTGCTTTAAACTTCACAGGTCTTGAGGTCTCCTATAACTGTGTTGAAGTTGTGAAACCTTTCACTTGCTAGGTGATCTTGGCCATTTATCCCATGTATTTATCCCATGTATGTGTAGTCCAGAGTAGCTGTGGACGTGGCGATCTACACCGTGTAGTATTTTTTACCGTTCCACACTCTCGAGACCGTTCCACACGCTACTGCCACGCCCCCCTATGCGCGCGCACATAGGATGTTGATTTCTGTCGTCTGATATGAAAAGTACCAAGCGGCAATTACAAAGTGGAGAAGATTAGATGGATGAGTGGATGAATGATAGTATACATGGGATAAAAATAAAACCATTCTCGTGTTGAGTACCATGGCCGACCGTTCTACATGGCACTCGCGTAGCGGCGGACAGCCAGGATACACTCGGTGGTCCGCCTGCGGCGGACTTCACCTCGTGTATCCTGGCTGTCCGCCGCTACGCTCGTGCCATGTAGAACGGTCGGCCAGGCATTCACACTCGCATAGTTTTATTATTGTGTAGTCCAGACTAACCACGGACGGGCCACTCTGCACAGTGTAGAATTTATTGCCGATCCACACGCCCGTGTAGAATGGTCGCGTGCATGCCTTACTTTCGCGCCTGCCACTTTTTCATGTGTGCGCACCTAGGATGTTGATTTATCATCTGCTGCGGTACTTGTCGTTGATTGCTGTTTCGACACTCTCGTGTATCCTTCCGATCCACGGGTACGCTCGTGCCATGTAGAATTTACGGCCAGGCACTCACACTCGTGTAGTTTTATTATTTTGCTGTATCACATACTACAGTATTTCTAACACGTTTTGGTGATTACGGGCATTGCACATGTGGATGCTGGTAACAGGAGGATTTGAAGGCATCTGGTAGACTATAATGTATCATAATCATCAAATGTTTTTACTTTGTACATGCGATAAAAGGACAAACGGTTGTGATAAATCTCTGTGTTAAGATGAGTCTCAACAAGGAAGCTTACAATAAACAAAAAAATGACACAATAACTTCTTTTTAGGCTAGAAGAAAGAAAAGTTCAGACAAAAATTAAAAACGTTTCGTAATCCCCCTTATAAAATGAAAGTTTTACTTAAAGGTTTGCATAACACTGACAGACAAGAAACGCGAAGACATAAACAAGTTACATATCCATCACAACATATCAATGATAAATAATATTTAGATAGGTACATAAATCAAGGATACCTGAAATGCGTGACTCCTGACAACATGGATCATTTCTAAAGTAAGGGACGATATCTGCTTCAATAATTTACACCACAACGAATCAATGAGTCACATGTTAAGAGCTTGGATAACGTGCTCAAACACCGTGAATATGTTTTTTACATTACAAAACTTACGAGACTCCAATCTTTTTATTAAATAATTAACAAGATCGGTTTGGTCCTGCCATTTAACAATGAAGACCGCATTGAAATTGCAGTTTGTAATTAACTTTTTGGAACAGATATCAAAGAGTATCAGGTATTTATCAAGTAATTTTAACTACAATTTCTCTGAAATCTTTTTACCCCAAAACGTCAAATACTGAACAGCATTTTCATATCGTCTTTACGAGAAACCTGTTTGCCAAGCTCTTTACTCTCCATATCAATTCTTGTCACTGACGTTTTTAAGGATTAACTCTGGGTTTGATACATTACTTTTTTGTTGGCTACAAAATCTCGCATGAACAAATTATAGCTCATATTTACCCCCCCCCCGCGCCCATAAAGTATACATTTCTTTGAAAAAATGATCTTCTAATACCCATTATCAAAAACGCGTCTTGTTTGTCCGTGTTTTGAGCTGCTGTAAATAAGCTATAGCGCTGTTAATGAGCTTGTAGCGGTCTGAAATTGAAGTGACGACAATATAGGCGCGGAAACATGTTGAGTAGTTACCCGCTGACGACCTTTTAATTCATTTGGGCTGATACAGCCTATGTCTAAATTTTACAGAGGAACGTGGGCAATGTGGACACCAGTAGTTTTATATGTATATTGGTTAGACAGGGACAGGTTAGCTTATGAAGAGTAAAGAGTTCGGACTGCGGGATAGGACAATGACTACTAGGAAGTGGTTTTGGGCAAAAAGACACAAATACAACTCCATTTACGTATCAAAGGATTTCAATTTTTCTCAAGTTCTGTGAAAGAGCCAGGCCTCATGCACAAATTCCGAGACCTGGTTTTAACGTTCAACTCTTTTGAATGACATTGGCGAAAACTGGACGCTTTTTTGAGCAAAACTGTGGAAGGTGAAAACAAATAGTTTGCGATGTTGTTGTGAAAATGATCGTGTGAAAAATGAGCTGAAAGGTCAAGCTGTCTTTGAAGGGATAACAAGCACTTACTCGCAGTTTTTCCAGTTTGAAAACTCTATAATCCGTAAGCACTGTTTGTTTGTTGACTGCTATGAGGATGTTGATTAATCATACTTGGAAGGAACGCAATTTATGATTTTTTTTATTTAGAAAATACCGATTTCTGTGTCAGACTCAGCATGTGCTGTCGCAAGCGTGGTTTCATAAATGGTCAGCTGATTGGGTGCGCCTTGTATGGCAGGCTCATTAGAATGATTGACAACTTTTTTTGCTGGGCTGGCAAAGGAGAACAATATATTGAGGCCAAATGAGGGAAATGTTTCGTTTACATTGATCCGAAGATTTTGGAAGCCTGACAAAAATTTGCATAACATACATTGGCCCAAAAGCCAAGCATTTGAAAACAGGACGTTTAATCAATTAAAGTCAATGAAATAAACAATGCCCCCCCCCCTATCAAATCTTTATTACGGTCTACAACAAAGTTGTGCAATGGAAAAGCCGGGGAAAATGAACAGTGTTTAGCAAGTCCAGATCGTCATTGGTACTTTCTGAGTCACACAGCACGCATATTCAACAGATCCACTTCCATTCGTATCCACTGATTAGAGTGAATCCATTAATTTATGCAAAAATAAAAACAAAAACAAAAAAAAAAACAGTCAAACTTGCGACCGGGCCTAACAGAAAGTTGGCGTAAATTTCTTGTAAGTTTTGACGTGTCAGTAATACCGTATCGTCATATGGTGTGCGAAATGCAAAAATGGCGGCTCAGTCATGATCGAGTTCGCTTGCTAACCAACTCAAACTAATTTTGACCAGTTCCAACCAATGCTCAACCTAATTCAAATTGGTCACACCATGTTTGACGTCACCGCGACTAACAAATTCTGCCAGTACCCCAGAGCCTTGTTAAAATTAGACCGGACGGATTCAAAATGGCGACCGTGAACAAGTATGAGCAAAGCTGCACCTATATAATCTCTTAAGATTTTTCACTACTGGCGAAAAAAGAAATAGTACTGTAAATGTATAATTATATGTGTGTTTTGGGCTAACGTTGAAACGTTCCCTGGTTACTTGCGCACTGTAACCAAACACGTGAATTTGACTACAGAATTTCAAGGGTTAGGGTGAGGGGCACGGTGCTTTCGAAAATCGACCAAGGTATACCGTGTGATGATATTCTCGGAAAAACTCATGAACCTTCGGAACATAATGAAAAGGTATGGTTTCACTAAACACAGCACATAAATACAGAATACTCTCATATTCATCAGTAAAGCATACTATTTCCTCCACATTATCATATCCCAATACTTTCCACAATACCAGGTATGCTAAGTGCAGCAAGCGTGTCACATTCGCCATGCTGTTTCTGACCAAAACAAGCCAGCATCCATCTGATTGCTATTGCAACCACGCATGCGTAACAAAAAATAAACCGCAGAGACCCAGTTATCATTGGTCGGTTTTAGTCAAGCAAGCAAACTCGACCCATGTGATCACTTGTAGACAACTGACTTTGGAGTTCAAACACAAAGAAACAATCGCAGTAAAGTTTTTTATAAGCTGTAGTTTGTTCAAAAATAGTACACGGAAAGTATGTATTTAGATGCGTTTTGTGACAAAATATGGTAGTTTTGAGTGTTTTTTTAGAACTTTCGATGAAGGCATCCCCCAACTGCCCATTTATCGCAAACTATGACGATTCAAAACCGGCAATCATGAGGCTGTGGAAATTACCTGAGCTTATCCTTAAAACATTCTTCCAGAAATATTGACAAATTTATATTCAGTACGTAACAATCGGAACATGTATTGGGGCCTGGCATATCTTGACACACATCTCTAATAGGAGGCTCTTGCCTCATCTAAACATGAAACTTATAACATACGAACATGAAATCGTACTGGAAAGGCATGTGAAACAATGTGTACATGTCCCTGCTCGTAATTGCAGGACCTTTCAAATAACAGGCTAAAGCATGCCTCCTATGTATTTGGACTGTTAAAAAACTAAAAGAGTGAATTCAAAGATGTATTTGGAACAGATGCCATTTAAGAAAGCTGTTGACTCAATTCCTTGCTTGGAAGCTTTAACTTACAACCTGCTCTTTCCAAATCAATACTCGATGTAATTAATGCTATATTTGTCTCCGGTTTTTGTTCTCCTGCACAAGGTTACACTTTTGTCTAATTTCATTTAGTGACAACAATTAAAAAAACACGTTTACTGACATGCATCATAATCATATGCCACAACCGGCGACGGTCCTGTAGCTACAAACTAGCACAGCACTTTATAAAGATTTGTACATTTGTAGCACAGGAACTGATTGTGGTTTTTAATTGCTTTTGGTGGAAAGAGAATCCAGGATTCCATCATCAGTAAAAGAACATTGTGTGAAAGCACGTCTTTCGTTTTGACTTCGGTCTGAAATCCAATGCACCAGATAGTCACAACACTGATTATTTAAATAATTATGACTAAGCGTTTCAGTGTGGCAAAGTGAAACATTTTATTTTTGTTGCCTCGACCGCAATTAGGATGAAGTGACCATATTCACGGAATGCACCTAATAAGATACCAATGCATATATAAAATGTGTGTAAGGGGAATGAAAATAAAATAATACCATATTTTAAATCTAAAATCAGCACAAACAGCGGACAATCTGTTTAGTCTTGAAGTTCATTTCATATTCTTATTGACTTTAAGCACATTTTTGTCTTGAACAATGTATTATAAGTGAACATTATTTTACTTTCTTTACGTTTACTCAGCCAGCAAGGAATCAAATTGGCTGTAAGCTACTTACATTGTCTGTAAAGACGTCTCTGGTTACACATTATCATGTTAACTTACTGCCGGGTAGATTGGCTCTACAGAGATTAAGATGGTAGACTGCAAGGTATGCCTACTTACATTACCAGTGTACAGTACTGCCCATGAATTTTTAGTCTGCATCGCTAACATGGTTTTTCTCATTTGCGTCAGTGAGACAAATGCTAGTTTTGCCAGCATGACGCCCCACGTGCTCGCATGGGGCTAAGACTACGAGTGGTCATTAAAAGAATGTCAATGGCACAGGCTGGCAATGCACAAATTCATTTGGGGTTCGAATGGTACAATGCTATACGATGTCATCGGATGCGACTGACCAAACGCATGTGGCCATTGCCTACGTTGAGCATGAACATAATCAACATGCTGGTCAGCTGATTTGTATAAAACTGACCATACCCAGCTTCCCATTTTTTTAAACCAAGGAGCCGGGCCTTGCAGCATAAGCAAGTGTACACAGGCATGCTTCCGGGCATGGTTTTCGAAATATACACATATTATTTCCACCTTCGATAATGAATTTTATTCCTATCTTGTTCTGTCATAACGATTTGTTCCATTTGAATATTCTGATGAAATTGAAACAACCGAAGTTTGTTAAAACATCAATAATGACATGATACATCAGAAATGGCGATCAACAACACATTGTGTTTATGCAAATCTTTGCTGCATGGTGACTAATCTGCATATTTTCCTTGCCTTCCGCAAGGAAAGTTCACTGTTGCCTTTAACTGTTTCTAGATTTGTTTGATCAAGGTTTTCTTGGGAAACATATGATGTGAAAATTGAGCATTTTGGTCCATTTTTTTTGCATGAATACGCCTTGTTCACCTTCCCAACATTGCGGACATGTGACATGCACATGGAGAACGGTTCATAGGGGCCCATGAGTTTGATGGGACAGTGAGCTGCACGTGATCAATTCCATCCAATCAGGGGCCTAAAAATGTTCTAATCGCATTTAAAATGAGGTAAAAGGACGTCTCGATAGACACAAATTTAAAGTAGTACATACAGGTTTGTGATACCTGTCAATATAATGGTCAGTCAACAAAAACTGCAGCATTTGAAATTATGCTAATTAGCAGCACTTGAAACATTAAAAAGTTGAATATCTCCAAAATTATTAAAAATAAATTGCCAATGCAAGTTCAATTTGTAGGTCTGTGGCATAACCGCATCCAATGAATCATGAAACAAAGTTGCAGCATTTCGCTTTATGCAAATTAGGTGAATACACCAAATTTAATTCTTCAGTAACTTTCAAACTATTTTAAACTGTGTTGTCATTCAAATTTCAGTTGGCAGATTTGTAGGCGAGTTCCATCCAATGAACCGTGAGTCAAGATTCCAACAGTTTGATTTATGCAAAGCAGGCAAATAAACAAAATTCGAATCTCCAATAATTTCAGAACTATTTTTTTGAGGTGCCTTTCCAATTTATAGGTTTCTGACATGACCACAAGAAAAAACTATTGTTGCAGGAGTTAAATAAACACTAAATAGGCAACCTTAAAAACTTTCTAGGCACACAGACAGATTTTGTTACAAGCAAATCATTTTTGTTTTCTAATTATATATAAGTTTGGTGCAGGGTATAGCTACCTCGACATTATGTGTCATCAAAAAATATCTGTGTATTAGCACTGGACTGATTTGAAATTGGAAATGAGATCAAAAGTGGGATACAGTAATGTTAAATCACTCCAAGTCGATCCAAGCAAACCCTTTCAAAACTCCCCATACAATTATTCATCTTAACACTACTATAGATGCAGCTGTAACATGGGCCTGTTGGACAAAAGCCTGTTATTGGAAAGAGCCCCTTAGCACTTGCTACACACATACAAATATAACAGGACTAAATGAACTCTTCTGTATATGTCACCAGAGAAAAGAATCGTACAGGCACGTTTCATTTACTCTCTTTTTTTGTCAAAACACCATAATTCCTTTGAACAAGTTTTCAAGTGTGCTCAAAATGATTTTGTTGGTTTTGAAGTATTATCTTCAACTACTTGAATAATCCATACAAATATACCTGTGAGGTTTCAGATATGAGTGTTGCTGCTTATTGCGCATCATTCTTCACGACTTTATCAAACCATACAAATATACCTGAAAGGTTTTCAGATCTGCCTTTCCTTGCTTTTGGCGCGTGTCGCATCGTTTACAACTTTTATAGACCATAAAAATATACCCATTATATTTCAGATATGACTTATACTTCTGCAGTTGACTTTGCTGGTGTCACTGAAAGTGTCGACAGAGAAACAGAAACTGTATATTATCAGAGGAGCCCAAGCTCTAGGTCTCGAGAAGACTATGTGGCAATTGTGCTGCATTTTTGTCATGTTACATTGGTGCAAGAAATAGTGCAGATATCAAATATGAAGAAACTGATAAAATGTATAGACATCCACCGTGCAAAAAACACACTTCACACATTTAAAGTAAACAATTCTAGATATCACAATTTTTTATACCATCTTAAGCCTTTTGGAATAATAATTACGCAAAAATTGTGGCAGCGATGCAATACCCCAGATGGGAAAAGCAGAAATGTAACTTTGGACATCAAAGTACATAAAGGTTTCTCTATTAATATGACTATTGTAAAATTGGACTTTCTTGTCTTCAACCTTCTGAAGCAACCAATGTATAGTAGTAATGAACCACAATTAAAGGTAATGGAGACTTGTCAGTGGCAAAGTGCAGAACTGTTCATTGACCGACAATATGGTGGGAGCTATATAAAGAATGCAGTTATTGTATCCCCCAAAAATACTCTATGTTTTCATATAAATTACTGCATTATCATTTTTCATCGATACGTGCGTGGGTTCAGAAGACAACTGCATGCTACATTCCAGGCAATATCACTATTTTTGTCGCCTGGTGAGAAGCACACAGCTGATACTAAGTTTCACTTTATTCAAGTGAATATATTACATCTCCTGCTAGCAGAAACCAGGTGTAATAGCATTTGGGCATCACTGAAAGCTGGTTTTATCGAGCATATGGTCAAGGCCAAAAAGTGTCTGACCACAGAGGATGATAAAATTCTGTCACAAAAAGTTTCACTTCATACTGGTAGGCTCACAAGTTATGGCTGTGGTAAGGTTTTGTTTCACATGCATTGCTGGGCATCAAAACGGAATTCAAGCCTGTTCCAGTGGCACATATTTGCTGCCCGATCTAAGCTAGTTTGTCTCATGTCCAAACACATGAAAATCATATACTCCGGGAAAACTTGCCCAATTGCATATTTGGCATTTATGAAAAGGCATTTAAGATCGGAACCGTTGGGAAAATTTTGTGGCAAAAACCCTGCTATTAGTCTCACATCGAAATCAGAGGAAGTAATCATTGAATACAGACACCGTTCTCCTCAAGTATTCAATTCTGACAACCAGTTCATTGTGGAATATTACTTTATTCACAATAAATTCCAAGAAAGCATCTGTAGGTTGGCAAACGATACATTTGAAAAGAGCTTGTTATTTGGTGCACCAACGTCACGTGATCTTGTAAAGCCAATAAAATATATATGGTTCTTTCAAAAAAAGCTCGGACAGGAATTTAATATGAAAATTGTGGGTTTCTTTTGGTCCCAGTGCAACATTTTTATTATAAGCTATGGTGACAGGTTTCTTACAGACTTAACTAGTGACGAGAAATACCTTAAAGAGGCATTCAATTATATTCAGCGCTTCATAATTTTTAATCTGCATAGTTTATGTGTTGTTGTGTGCTGCATACACAGATATGACAGTGGGACTTTGGAATTTATTGATAAGATGAAACTGAATTTGTATATCAAAGTTAAATATATTAAAATACGACGGACTAAAAGTCAGACTCAACTGCTTTACAACATCCGTATCTGCAAAAGGTATGTTGCAGTAGTTCAGTTTACATCCCCTACCGGTACGTTTGTTCAGTTGACAGTGTTTAACTTATCCTGGTCGGGACCAGAACAAAATAATTGCTTGCATGGCGGGATAGCTATCTTTGATGGCAAAAATCTATACCGTGCCATCATAATTGGCCCATTTTGTAATCACTTACGTTGCTTACTGCAAATAAAACCAAATGCATCAATTCCTGTGACATCTGGCAGTAATCATTTGTTCGTACTCTTTTATTCCTCTGGAAATGATCAATTGTCTTTTGGTATATCAGCCACATTATCTCTATGCCAGGGTGTATCTCAATTTATGTATCTTTTACGACACAGAAACAAAATGCTATTAAATCTGTATAACAGCCATCTCATGCTGCCACGTGATCTGCCAAATACTCGAAAGGTGGTAATTGTTGTTTCAAAATGTGTCAAATTGGCACAATATCCGGACGATGTTCCAATGCATTGGATGGGCAACTTTATGATACAGACGAAGCAAACCCACAGAGTTTTGGTACAAATAGCTACAAATTATTTAGGGACATTCGTATCATTGAGCGTTTTGCAACGTTACACATGTCTCACCGTTAGCTACGTCAAGTGGGCTGGTAAAGGCTATCTTGTTCATAAGCTTAGTGCGCAATTTAAAGTATATAGATGTCAGCTTCAATCGCTTCTGCTTATCGCTCTTATTAACCCGAAACCACTGTGTGGCACTGTCAATCTAAATAAAACATTTTCGGTCTTTGCTCCAAAACAGGGAATATCCCATTGCACCAAATTCTTGTCTTCACTTCTTACGCTGGATTTGGGAATTGCAGTGTTTTCTGCATCTTTCCTCAAGCCAAAAGCGTACACAAATACGTTTTTACCTGTATGGATGACATTTGAACTTTTCCAGAGAAACACAATACATTTCAAAGGGGTATCCTTACAAATTTATGCGTATAGAAAAGACTTATCCTGTCAGCAGCAGAAACATGTTCTGCTTTTTTTACCACCCCATGTAAGTCGCAACTTGTTAAAATATCACTGGCATGAATTGAAAAGGCAGTACAGTTTAACATGGATTTACAAGTACATTGACCTCCCTTATTTTTCCTGGAATTTTGAACTACGCACAATTGAATTTGATGAAGAAAATAACAAGTGGAATACATTCCTAGATTCCCCACCCTTTTACAAAAATTGTATTGAATCGTGGCCTCAGTTTTTATTTGACATACATACAACCAATGCAAAATTAAAACAAACAAGTTGCTTTAACGTCACAATTAAATTTCACAGTGTTAGAACTATGGCTGCTGAAAAAATGCTACTGGTAGGATTTCAACGTGTTTTTAATCCTTTTGTGGAAATGAAAAATGCCTGGCTCAAAATAAGATTTGGTATATACAGATTTTGGGCAAGTAGTCAGTTTGCTCAATCCATCAGTTGGTACCAAGCATCGTATGTTTGTATAAGGAAAAGATCATACTTACTTGTTTTAAACACTCAGTTGGAACTTCAAATGTTAAAATATTTGCTTTATTATCGGGACCAATTGATTCACGCGGACCCTCTTTGTATCTTTCAGTCAATTTTTGTTTTCATTGGCCTGAAGAAAAAGCCGGTAAGTAGTGCTGTGACGACCCAGGTGAATTTATTCCTGACTTTACCTTTACCTGTCAGGTAGAAAACTATACCCAATTGACAAACATAATTTAATGAAAGGTATAATTCCAACAATGAAAAATGACAAACGGCATCGAGTGAAGTTTGAAGAAGCACAATGACGGTATAAGGGTATCGCATTGTGTGTGATTTTATGTTTTTGGTGTATTGATATCCTCGATGCTTTCATGTCAAGTGTTTCCCTGCCCCAGGTGTTTTCATATCCATGGGGTTTCATGTCCCATGTCTAATAACTTTTCATTTTCTATGTGTTTCCATGCCCTGTGTTTTGACATATCATAGAAGTTTCAATGTCCTGTACATTTCATGCCATAGCTTTGCCACCCGACATATCACAGGATAATGTTGGTTGTTTTACTTCTTTATTCGCAGAGAGAATGGTTAATATCAAGTTCTTTTATATCAATTGTTCCCGCGTTTATTCTATAAAATGAGCCTGTCCTACAAACCATCATCAAACAGCCTTACATGTTTTATTATGGCAGCTCATGAGTTTAACACAAGTAGAATGTTCTTGAAACTCGTTGTATTTCTGTATGTCCAGGGTTAGTTTATTTCGTGTTCTCCATAAACGTTGGAAAGACCCGCTTCGAGAATATCCTAATTCGTCGATGTTTCCATTAGTGTTCAGCTACTGTGTACTATGAGTATGCTGGCAGAAAGAGTTAAACAAAGGTAACTCTTTTAATTAATGAGCAATGGCGGAGATACCGTTTATGTCCATAAGACAGTAATTAATGGTTTTAAACATTTAAACCCAGACACTGTTTATGTACATAATGCGGTGGTGAGCCGATATCATTTATTGACTGCCAAACACTATGAAGCTTATATCAGTGTAATCATCACAAGTATAATAGCAAATATATAACCGAATGAAGTCGGTCGAAAAGGCAAATGCTATAAAACATAGCTGCAGAAAATACAAATACTTCTGAAAAACTGTATTCAAAAGTTTAACAATGACAAGCATTGAGTATATATAATATCCGTATCTCTAACTAAGAATGTATATTTCATATTGCCCCCTGAATGCACGGACCCGTGACACAAGACATCGATCCTAAGAAAAAAGTATGTAGAAAATGAGCAGTAACATTCTCAATCTTTAATTAACCATAATAAATGAGAAATGACATTCTCATTCTTCAAAATCAATTTAAACCACCGCGACCGAGCTATCCGCAGAAAGCATGCAACCCTTTTTTGGTTTCTCGCTGGAGTTTCATACCTTGCAGGACAATAACCGTATCACAAAAAATGTATACCATATATATGAAACCATCGTACATAAATCAATTCGAGCCTTAGCAATCGTGTCATCCGCGGTAAGCAGGCAACACTCTACTTTCCCTGCGATAGGATAGGAAATTGTTGCGTGGCTGAACAAACCATACCATGAGACACCATAATAATAATAATAATAATAATAATAATAATAATAATAATAATAATAATAATAATAATAATAATAATAATAATAATAATAATAATAATAATAATAATACTGTGGCTCTCGGCTTATACGCCGCGGTCCTGTGTGACACAGGTGGCCTAGGAAGAAAAAAAAAAGAAGATGATGATGAGATGGAGGAAACCATGGTTATGCTAATCAGCTCATGCTGCCATGTTTACCAGGACTAGAGCCGAGGCAAAGAGTCCACCACACACTCTCTCACAGCTGTGGTGGGCCCCTGGCCCTGGATATATCCCCCAACGCTCATCGCTTGTAGGCCCCCCCCCCCCCCATGAAAGGACAGAAAAACCTTTCCTCATACACCCTATCCCCGCCTCTAAGGCTCAGGCATTTCCCATGGGGGATCCCATGGGAGCCCTTATAAGGGCTACCACCATTCCCTCTCCTCCCTGCATCTAAGATTCTAATTCACCCTGTTGCTATCAAGCCCTATCAATTCATTTCTTTTCTCCCAGCACCCTGCCAGGTTGTCCTGAACGCTTTTAGTGCCTTTCCTGCCTCCCAGAAAGCCATCGTTCAAACCTAAAACCCATGCTACACGTTCCTCTTCCTCTAAACACTGAACCTCTTCTAGACCCTTGTTATTATAGTCTTCCCTGTGCCACTTTCGGAAAAATTCTTCTCTTATCTCTCTATATGCATCACACCACAACAGCCAGTGATCCACTGTCTCATCTGCGTCTTGTCTACATACCTTACATTTACCATTACTCCCTGTTGTCCACTTCTGTTTTCTCTTTTCTAGATTGATTACTCCTGCCCTACTTTGAAAAAGAAGCTTGGATCCCTTCCCTCCATCCCAACACAGACTTTTCTTTGGTTTTTCTAGTACCTTGTATGCTTTTAGTGCACTCTTTTCCCTGACACCTCTTTTCTAGTCTTCTTTCCAGCCCTCTGTAACAGTCCTACCTATATACACTTTCCAGTTTTCAACCTCATCATATCCTTTCAATTCGTATCTCTCTGCCAACTTATTTATATCTTTGACCCATCTTATTTGTTCCTTGACTACTTCATTGTAAACCTTCCTGCACCACCTGTCTTCATTTACTGATTGTAATTACCCCCAGGACTTAAGCTTTGCTTTGGCAATTCTGTCTGTAATTTTATTCCATCCTAACTCTCCTAGGACTGCTCCTGTTGCTGCACATGGTGGTGCTCCCAGTATCCATTTCCCCATCTCATTCTGTACTTTCTCCATTCCCTGGATATCTCCTTTACTTATTGAAAT
>OZ026621.1:82194107-82376607 GCA_964020975.1 Hermodice carunculata | reverse complement strand
ATAGTTAAACCAGCCATGGATATATGTCAACAGTGTTGCTTGCCTGCCTTGCGTTATTCTTATTTATTTCAATGTGTCTAATTCAATGATGCTGCACTCCCGGAAAATCCACATGGTCTGCATATTTTTACTCGTCCTTCGAAGAAATGGCTTGTTATGGGGGCATTTAAGTGTTATTATCCTGGTGTCCGTAACCCATGGACTTTTTATGGACCCCTGTGGAGAAACAACCCGTACTGCTGATTAGCAAAACCAAACTGGAGAGCGATGTTACTAATTGGATTTGTGTCTTTTTGTCCAAATCCACTTCCTAGTGGTCATTACCCTATTCCGCAGTCCGAACTCTTTGCTCTCCATAAGCTAACCTGTCCCTGTCTAACTAATATACATAGAAGTACTATTGTCCATATTGCACACGTTCCTCTGTAAAATTTTGACATAGGCTGTATTAGCCCAAATAAATTAAAGGGTCTTCAGCGGGTAACTACTCAACATGTTTCGGAGCCTTTTACCCGTACATGTCTCTCTGAGTAACGGCTCTTTGTCTAAGCTAAATATTCAGCAAAGACAACCCACATAATCATGAATAAATATGAACGTGGCGATTGATGAATTAGCTAAATACGTGAAGTTTTGCTTATAAATGCAGAGCTTCATATGAAAGAAGAATACCTGTCAAACAAACCATAATTACCAAATTTGCATAGTACAGGTTCAGATAAGAACAATTTGACTTACCACTGAACCAATATGTACCCTTTCTAGCTGGACAGCTTATCCTAGTTAAACCATCCGCCAATGTTTAACTGTAATGGAAACAAACTGGGAAATTATATTCACTCCCAGTCATTGTGAAATAAACAGTTGCAGCTAGACCACCTGTGTAAACCAAGGGAAATCCTAACAAGGACTGCCAAAGAAAAAATGCATATTGAAGGCCATAAAATTATCGCTTGTAAGAATAGAAACAGGAACGCCGGAGGGGTTTGTTGTTTTGTAGCAAAACACATGAAAAGCTAAACAGATGGAAACCGGATATGGACATGGACAAGAATTAGAATGTGTGTGGTCTGACATATGCTTACTTCATACTGAACCCACATTCGTATGTTCCGTGTACAGGCTAACAAACACTTCTGTGCCTGACTTGATTGAACAAGTCAACTCAATGTCAGATAATCATAATGGAGAAACATTACAGGTACAAAAAAAACCATATTCTATGTGATTTTAATATTGAAATTTCAAAACCAAACTCTGGCCTGGTGGCTGAATTTCTACCTATGGAAGGTGCACATGAGTTAAAACAAATAATACAAGAGCCCACCAGGACAAGTGAACATTTGAGAACAGTTATTGACTTAATTTTTAGAAATGAAGAGGATGTTGTTACAGATGCAGGCGTTTTCGATCTTGATATATCTGATCAAGATTTCATTTTTTGTGGGCAAAAGGGTAAAATCCTTAAGTCAAAACGAAAGTACATACACATTCCTTCATTTAAAAATAGTGACCCAAGCATGTTTTGCAAGTGATCTAAGTTAAATACCATGGTGGGTTATAGGCAGATTGTGTTCTGTGGGCGCAGATACCCAAACGAGCTATAGTTCATATTCATCCCATGTTTTTACAGTGAAATAATTGCACAAAAAGTGATAACAACCCTTGTTTGACTCATATTGACAGCATGGCTAATTTGCACATGAACTAAGTAATACGAGAAAGCAGATTACATAGCTGTATTACATTGTTGTATGGATTGCATTGTAAATGGGGGAAATTCAACATCTTTGAGGGCTGTTGGGATAGCTTTACAAAGACAGAAAGTGTGTAAGAGTGAGTGGCAATCCTCGAATTTGTGATAGCACCCATCAAGCTATATCTATGTTCAGTTAATTTTAAACCAATACTTATTTCGTATTTTTTCTTTTTTTTTTTTTTTTTTTTTTTTTGAATTTTTTTTGGTGTGTTACTGCTCTAATGATTTATATACACAAAATTTACTTTTAATGTGCATGCTTGAATGAGTGTATGTAATCATGGCCCCTATGGAATGCAGCCTGCATGTTGATCAGGGCAACACTGTCTAAAAATACTGAATAAATAAAAAAGAAAAAAAGTTTTTTTGGGTTAAAATAAATAATAATCATTTAGATATCCAATTGATTTGAAATGTATGTAAATGATATAATAAACATGTAAACCGAACAATTGTAACTAACATTTTACACATTGTGTATAAGGCAAGATATTTCTTAAAGTTGAGATTTTCTAGCATCAAATTGATTTAAACTACTATTAACATTTGTTAGTACCTGTCTCAAGTCAGGAAAGAGATATTTTCCGTGATTCAGTACTTTGTATTCGTTGATTGATATACAAAAATATGCTTTAGCTGTGGTATGTCTCCCTTGAAATTCCAAATTTGGACCATGCTTGTTTGATGACTGAAGGTCAATTATCAGGAATAGTTATTGTTGGATCGAAATTTTGGTATAGCTTCCCTTACCTGGTTGAAAACTACTATTTGGAAAACTCCAATTCATTTGGTTGTTTTGTGCTGGGGTCATTTATCTCTAATTTAACCATTATATTTGAGGTATAGATCACTGTTTACAAAGTCAATACTTACAGAACTAGGTTGTAGGCTGCCTCCTTTAAAGGGCCCCTGGCAAAACGTGTCACAGCTAGCAGGACAAGTTAATCTTGTGGAAGGTAATATTTCACCTAATTTTGACATAGCAACACCATGCACAGTTTCTTAAGAATGACTGAACATTACCAAAGAGCAGGGAAACATCAACGTAGCAAGTTCAATATCAAGCACTGTACTGTTTAACTACAGAATTGCATATCTGAAATTATAGAAAGGAAAATATAAATTCAAACTTGGTAAACTTTCAGACATGGGTAATGTACCATGGGCAGGACACCACCGACGGGCACAGGGTATCATATGCAGAACACCCAACTGACTGACACACAGCTGACCGGCAAAAGCACTGCTGAAAATAGTCATAAAATGAATAATTTAAAGTTCCCTTGAATACAGAGAGTCACTTTAGCAAATACCGCAGGCACACTTTATTCAGGATGAACTTGCAACCTGCAAGTGAATCTACTGCCATATGAGTTAATGCGTGAGTGCCCATGCCATGGCCACCACTGTACAACATGCTGTGTCAGTAGGGATTCATGTACTAATTAAGAAAATAAATATTACACAGCTTTGTGACCTGTAAAATTTTTCTCATGCTTGGGCTGGCACCCTGTTAACCCGAAATATCTCCACCCTGTTTGCAAAATGCCAACATATAAATAATATAGAAAACAGGTACATGTTTTGCTAATGTAACCTAAATATGTAGTATTGAACCTGTTTGTATTTGATACTACAAATATGTGATACTTCTATAATAAGCAAAAACGTGAGCTGTATGACAACAATCTGCAAATATTTTTTAGTTAATCAGTGTTAATCGATTGCTTTTGTAAGCTAGTGCGACTGATTAGATCTATCCATGTACGACTGTCTCAAATACACCAAACAGATATACCGCTGATGCACATCCGTTTGTCCTTGTATATACTGGACAATTAACAGCTGTGTTTGACTAAATGTTAGCCAATACACCATTTGTAGAATTAAGTTAGCACAGACACTCATAGAGCTACTGGCTGCTAAGAACACTTCCTCCTCAGCAACACTGACTTTGGTCAATTAAATGGATTATTGTGTTGGCCAGCAGTCTTTTTGTCAGTTCTCCTAAGTTCAGAGGGTAATACGTCTGTTTGTGAGTGACTTGGAACAAAACTGTCCTTTTCTGATTTATCAGGGGATTCCAGTGCAGACCCAGAGCAGATGATATTTTCTGCCTCTTGTGGTGGACCTAAAGCCTCTCCCTAAGTATACTCCCCTACTGTATCTAAAACGTACCAAAAACATTAGTAAAAGCAGCGGAGTGCACATCTAAAGAGTCAGATTGCTCAGTAATCACTTCAGATGTGCAACAACACAGAGACACCAGTATCAGTTCCCAGTGAAACTTTAGCTAGCTAATGCTGATGTGCAGCGGAGCTTAAACTGACATCAAAGGTGTGTGTATCCTCAGTATCACCAACTAAAGCAGTGCACCTGCATTTGAGAATCCACGCTCATTGGGTTCTGAAGTACCAGTATCATGTCATGTTCCTCTAAATCTGATTCATTGGTACACAGTTTGTGCTAAGAGGCAGAATCAGTCTTTTTTCCAGGCTTTCAGACCTGTGAAGCTTCATCCTGAGACACCAAATGTACTAATTGAGGGGGATCAAGTATTTCTTTCCTATTTACAGTTTTAAATTGCCAATCTCCCTTTTAAAGGCTGCATAATGTAAACATTTCCTTCAGGATCAGGGCAGCTTACTACCTTGAATGGGTTAGCTTCCCACACATCCTGAATTTTACTGGGACCTCTGACACTTCTCTTTCTAAAATACACTCACTCTTGCTCCAATGGGGGGAGGAGCAGAGACAGGAAATTATTTATGGTAATTTTGGCGTCTGTTGGCCTCATCTTCCATATTTCATCTCACAACTGTAAAGGCAGCTTTGAGTCCGAGGCAATGTTCTTCTGGCCACTCATCTAATGTGCCTCCACTTTGCTCTGCACCCAGCTGTAACAAGTGGCCTAATGGAGGTGTGGGATCTCTTCTAAAGAAAAGGTAGAAAGGGGAAAGCCCTGTGGTAGAATGAGGGGTACAGTTGTAACTATATACTATCATGCTTGTGGATGGTCTGGCCATTTACATTTTTCCTTGGGCAGTAAAGTGCAGAAGCGGTCATGGAGGGTGCATTTGAAATGTTGGCACTGGCCGTTGTCTTCAGGATGATAGGGTGCAGTTCTGTTTTTCTGTATCCCATATAAGGAACACAACTCTCTAAGCAGCTCACTTCAAAACTTCTCCCCAGTCACTAGAGAGCCTCTTTTGGACTCCAAATTTAACAAACCAGTTCTTCACCAGGACTATAGCGACAGTTCAATGGTCCGTGGTTGGAATGGCTTGGGATAATTTGGTGAAAAAGTAGGTCATGATTAACACATTCTCCAATCCTTCACTACTGGGCTCTAGAACTGTAATATCAATAGTGACCACTTCTAGTGTTCTGTTAGCTAACAGTGACCCATATGGTTCTGATGAGCCCTCTGCTTTTAGCAACCATATACCTATCAATTTTTTGCCGATGTTTGGTAATGGCCTGATGCCCCATTGCATTATGCTAGGACTGGAGTACCTGTTTTTAGCTCAGCTGACTTACTAGTCAGGCTGAGCTTTTAGGAGGCTGAGTCACCATAGTCCATCGGTCCATTCACAATTACATTTTCGAATTCTCCAAAACCACCACACAGATTCACTTCAAACTTGGTGGCAATGTACCTTTGGTGGTTCTCTACCAAGTTTGCTCAAATGGTCATGCTCAAGTGGTGTTTGAATTTTTTGGATTTTTTTTTTTTGCCGGGGGGGGGGGGCAAATCTTAAAGAATCTTCTCTGAAACCAATCACGCAATTGCTTTGATTTCGCACAGGGGCACTCCTAGGTTCTTCTAGTTCTAAATTTGTTCACCAGGAGGCACTGCACCTTTTTCCTATTTTTTATCATTTTTGTGTGTTTTTGCTATTTACAACTTCTTCTTTAGAACTGTCCCTCATATTAACCTGAAACTTAATGGATATATTCCCTGTGAAGGGTCAAACAAAGTCATTCCCTAGGTGGCACAACTGTGGATTCCTGATTCTTAACTATTTTTTTTTTCAATTCAGGTACTTATCAGCAAATGCACTTTTCCTGGTGATTACTATGTAAGTAAATGGGCATTCAAATGCTAATTCACATTTTTCACTTCTCAGAAACCATAATCCAAATTGACTTTAAACTTAGTAGCATCGTACCTTGGTTAGGTTACCCAATTTGTTCAAAAAGTCAGCTCCAGTGATTTTTGGATTTTTTATGAATTATTTTGTTTTTTGGGGTACAAATTTTGCTCTTTGAAAAGTTCATTTAATTGCTATGATATCACACAGAAACACTTCAAGAGACTTCTAGTTTTAATTTGTTCACCAGATTGTGCTGTTCCATTTTTGTCCTTTTTTATGTTTTTTTTTTCTTTTCTTACAACTGCATTAATTACTTTGCCGATGGGCGTCTATTTGAGTCCAGGTACTAAAAAAATTTGTTTAATTTTTGTAATAGTACTTTGAAATTTTGGACTTTTTGGGGGGGGGGGGGAAAGGTAGAAAGGTGTAGGTAATGCAGCTGTAGCAGTGTTACTGGTTCATTTCGGCACCTCCACCAGCAAACTAAATTTTTACCCTTCTAACGAATCTAGTATAAGTCACTTGGCAATGTTATGCAAGTGGACCTTATTTGCCTCTCTAATGTTTGTAAGCATATTTCCTCAATCCCATATGTTTTGGGTTCCTGGCCATGGTTTGGCCAACGACATAAGGCACATTCGTATTCACTTTTCCAGACATAAATTTGAATGTGAAATCAAAACATAGCTAAGTCAGATACCCAGTGCACTTTGTGCACAAAGATTTGGTTGATGTGTCACTACTTATCCAGATAACAGTGTTGTGAATGCCTGGTCCCTAGTTATCATGGTCAGAGGGATAAGCCATGGATGCCTGGCATCATATACAATAGCCATGAAGAAGTGTGATAAATTCCCCACTCTGCACGGACCTTGCTGGTTGAGGACAAGGCAAGGCGGGCATTAAAGAACAGATCATGGAACAGAACAGACATGTCCTAGGTGATATTCCTAGTATGTGTCTATGATCAGCGCCATGATATCGTATCTCTGAGGATGGATCTTGGAAGAAACTTGTAAGCTGTACGTAGCATGGTCAATACAGTGCAAGCGCAACAACAGGAAGGTATGACTTAGAAATTCCTTATTTAGGATAAATTGAGCTCTCTGTGACTGTGGCAGATGAAGTGTTTCAGGATATGGGATTCCACCTGGTTAAGGATTCAATAGACCAAGTTGTATAGTCCTTTCATAAAGTGGCAATGGTCTGAGGGAAGATGCTAGTAAATCTTTCCCCCCTTTTTGAGCATAGGAATAGAAAGCTTGTTGCAGTTGAGGCCACAGATTACTGTTTCCAAATTCTCATAAAAGAGTACTATAAATACCGTCAGGGTCCTCACCATCACCCCGTACTGCGATTTCCAGATCAGCTTTACCTGCTTGATGTTCTTTGATGCAAGCAGATGCAGCTGAACCTGTGAGGTTTCGAGCAGTAAGAGCCTCCCTGTAAGGCCACATAGTCAGCTTTCAGCTTTGGAGGTTCTGCTTGCAATGTAAGGAAATCTTCCTTTGTAGCCATATGTACTGAAACTGCAAGCAGGAATATAATGATCAGGGATAAACTCTCACTGAGAAACCATATTCTTGCATAGAAAGATGCAGTATGAAAAAATTGCAAGAAATCATGACACTGGACAAAGTAAATCTAATCAGCTGTTTGCAAGTATGCAAATAATTTACTTATATATAGATGGTAATTGACCATAAATAATATATACAAACAGGGAATATCTTCACTTACAAAATTCATGCAATGCTAGAATAATACTGTACACTGTATAATATCACAAAACATTGGCCCCATACCATGACATTACCTCTGCTTGTAAAATCCATACATTAAATATACTTCAGTACTTTGGTGTACTCCTGCACCTGGACTACAATGTTGAGTCCAAAACCATGTATTATAGTAAATACTAAACATATATTCCATAGCCTGGTGTCAAATAAACAGTGTATTCTCTCTCAATGTGAGCAGCTAGTATACCGCCATGTCTCCATGCCACAAATGCAGCAAATAAATCTGTGACTCCTTTCACCAGAGATCTGTTGTCTTTGGTGAGAACCCCTTTTCTGACACCAAAATTATTTAACATTGACAAACAAAACTGGTGACGAAGTGTGATGCCTTTTATTAGCTTAGCCACGTTTGGTTCTGAGCAAAAAAGAAACACAATTGCATGTCATCATCAGACCAATAGACTGATACTTTAGGCTGAAAAGTAAGTCAGGTTCACCTCAAATAGTAACATAATCTACTTTGTTTTCCAAGCAGTATATAGCCAGCCTGCTTCAGTTTCAGCACTTTAAGCCAGCAGCTACCTATCTGTTTGAAATTGTAGCAATTGAAGTGCCATGGCCAAATGTTACAAGTTATGCACAAAGTAATGTATCTTATCCTCCTTTACAGGCAAGAAGTATATCATGACACTGTAAATGTCAAGTTTGACTTTCAATAGGACTTAAACTATGCAATAACTTCAAAATATGGTATAAATTATATGCTTCTGGTCATGAAATTGTTACAGTTTTCTGTTGCAGTGATGATGATTATTGACAGATGCTAGAATAACAAGTAGATAGTACTTGTATCTGAGTTACACAACATTATACTTTTCATAACAACAGTAATACCTGTAATCCTGGTTGTACTTTGAAAACGACCAGAGAATACTAGTAATATAAACCTGTTATAACATAAATAACATAAGACTGAGCAGTAAAGTTTACCCTGGTGAAAGCACTCACAGGCAGGATAGGGGCTTGGACAACAATGCATTCAAACACTTGCGCATGCACTATTGGAAATGAAGTAATCAATGACATGTTGTACTATTTTATAATAATATAACTCTGCCATATATTCTTAAAATTTTACTTTAGAATGAGTTTCCATCCACTATGGCCATACATGGATGTACACACGTGTATCTCATATTATCATAACACACACCAGAGGGCATACCTGTAAAAATTGTATTAATCACGGCAGCTCACTGTGAATGAATGAATAACTGTATTACTGCATATCACAATATACACATTATAGGCAAATGCATGGCTAACACTGCATTGCATTATCACAGTTACTGCAGTGCATATACATGTACGTAGCATTCACTTATATCCTGATGACACCGTCATATATATATAGTCGTATAATCATGGTTTTATGAACATGCCCACGTAAACATCTTCAAGGTATGTGTTATGCGTAGTAATATAATACATATTTTGTTTAAACAATATGGCAACTTTGAACAGATAATTTATATCTTAACTCCTCCCTGTTCCTATATGTCAACACTGGTAAACCATGCCTATGATAATTACCCGTTGACCAGCATAAAATGTTGTATGCAGGCATGGGTAGTGTACTATGGGCAGGACACCACTGACTGTCACAGTGTATCATACACAGAACACCCAACTGACTGACGTACACAGTACCATGAACACACAGCTGATTAGCTATTGTACTGCTGAAAATAATCATGAAGCAAATAATCAAAATAACTGGATGCCATACAGCACTATTAACTTTACTTGAATGCAGAGACAATCTAGCAAATATAACAGAGAAATTAACTTAAGGGGGGACTTACAACAGAAACTGGACTTGCAGCCTGCAAGTGACCCCACTCCTATGTGAGTCAATGTTTAGTGCACAGAGCGTGGCCACCACCATACAACATGCTTTGTCACTGGGAATTCATATAGAAGCCCCTTACTCTACTTTTTACACTTGTGTACATTAAATATAGCTACAAAAGGTCACTTTGAAAAACTATTTGGGAATAGACATTATCCAGTTGCATGGTGCTTTCTTGTCCATTTCTGCAGAACTTGGCTGGAGCTCAGACCATACACCAGATCATATGACAGGTGTGAACAGAAAGACGTCAAGATATGTTACACTTGTCATAGGTGGTCAACGTATTTGTATCCTTCACCACTCAAAGACAGCAGGTATTAACCCATGAAGTAAAAAATTAAGAAAATGAATATGACACAACGTTGTGGCTCATCACATGTCCAATATCCTTTAAAATAAGAAGGTGCAATTATGTATACCAGCTTATCTTGATAGTAGTGCCCCTAAAGTATCATAAAAATATTCGAAAACTGTGAAACTGCTGCCTCCAAAATATTTAACCACGCAAAAGCTATTGAAGAATTTAATCAAGATGACTATAAAATAAACAAATACCTATGTCCATTCCTTAATTTGCCATATATATCGTCATCATGGTTATGCAATAACTGCTATCTTTCTTTTGTACCAAATAATGCAATATGTAAACTAACATCAAAAGGACCTATATACCGTGTGCAACAGAAGCTTGATGGGGCTCAAAACAAATGATTTTGGAAGCTGTAGAAGAATATGCTAGAAAATGGGCCAAGAATGATAAGTTTGACATTTTCGTCTTAGATTAACGGATCAGTGAAATGAAGCAGGTCAAAAGCAACTGAAAATGAAAATAAGCAACAAAACAAAACAAAAAACGAAAAAAAAAAAAAAAACAACCAAACATCCACCACATTCTGTTCAGACAAATCCAGAGATAGTTACGTGCTTTCATAAAATGCATGATAAATATTTTTTCACCTGCTGGTAAAGCATTCAATAATATCATTGTCATAAATGGATAGTGTGTATGGCACATTGGTAACTAAAACGATCCTGCGTCTTTAAATGTTTACTTCAGTTTTTCTGTTATCCATGCTCAAAATTTGACGTTTCAATTTTCCCTTTGATTTGCAGGATGTTCATTTTCTTCATATCATAGAAAAAGAAGGAACCATATTTTTGAAATCGCTGAATCATTTTTGCAGTTCAGACATTACAAAATCAAATGCCGCTGACCAGATAAATTTCGCCCAGCCGTTTTTTGGAATTATCATTCTTAGGTGGGGTTCTCGTCCTATTATTCTTTCTGAGAAAACATTCTTCAAAGGCCTTTGATGTTGATCAGTTGCCTCTGACACAATACCGTTGGCTCAAGTTGAGCTGATATCTGTACAAAACGTAGTAAACATCGTCCCTTATCATTTGGTGAGGTTGTTAATCAATTCTTGGTTAATCACATGGATAAAAGAGCCTTTGAAGTGCGGAAAACATTATTCAGCGACCTGTCAAATGGCGACAGTGACAATCTGGTTTCAAAGCATTACGTCATGGATGCCGCCCTTTGGGCCCCATGACCTCAAGTTTGGCAACGAAAGTTGTGTTGTCTTGCTTAGGTTCGGTGGCCCACAGCCGCTTGTGGTTAGTGGACGGATGACAAGTTTGGCCTTCCACTTCCTACCTCATCATCCAGTTTTTAGGGATAGTGTTTTATTGTATTTACTCATATCTCTATACTTTATGTAGTTAGACTTGTCTGTACACTTTATTTAGATAGCTTGTCATTATTTTGCAGATAATTTCTCAATCCTTTTTTTTCCTATTTTCAAGATGAGTTTTGTGTTTTCTCTTATGTTCATGTATATGCTTATTTCGATTTGTATATTTGTACTTACATTTCCTCATCCCTGGGTTTCGATAAAATATTACTATGTAGGTGGGTATTGTTGATTAAAGTGCCAGTTTTTTTTTTTTTCTTGTTTTGTTTTTTTGTTTGTTGTTTTTTTTTTTTTTTTTTTTTTTTTTTTTTTATTATTTACATGCCTGTCTTTGGTGTGCAGGTCCATTGCGGCACGGCCTTTGAAGGGACATGGTCTGACGATTCCCGCTCCTACTGAACATTTAAAGTCTCCCTTCATTAGAACGCAAAACAAGCAAGATAACTATCAAGTAAACCACTGAGGCTATGTTATGTTAGCATGTTTGCATCTTTTCCCTGCCCGCAAAAATACTTGCGGCATGCCGCCTGATCTCGTAGGACCTTCGTGATGCCATTGTCTTTTTGCCATGGGCCGTTGCTTACTGTAGCCACGTGACAGACTGTTAAGTATGACTGACGGGTGGCATTATTCCGCTTGGCAACTGGAAACTAAAATGATGACACATGGTCGTTCGGATATCTACATGCCTGGGTGTTTTTTGGCGCTTTTTCTAAAATTTTAAATTACTTAAAAGCTTGAAATTATGATAACTTATACAAAGAACATCCGTCTGGTAAAAACCGTTAAAATCTCAAAACCGGCCATGCAAAGGTTTTTGATGTCTTACCTGTCCTTAATACCTTACCAAGTTTCTTCAAACGATCATGCGCCATGAAATTTTGGATTTAAAATTTTTTATTCCTTTGTTGCTACACTCTTTTGCCAAACCGCTCAGGCAAGTGCTCTGCAATTGCATAAAGGCACCTCTGAAACTCCCATTTTTTTCAGCAGGGTGTCACTGCAAGGTTTTTGGGTTGGGTTTTTTTTTGTGTTGTTATTGTTTTTTGGTACATTTTTTCATGTATTAGGGCTTTTTTCAACTTCTGCTCCAAAACCGTAACTGCGATTGCTGCGATACGTCATGGATATATACCTTGTGGTAAGGTGTAAACAAACTTGTTCACTGAAAAGTAATTCCTGCTTTTTAACAATATTTTCAATTCGAGTACTTGTCAGTTAAGGCATGCATTCAAGTAGATTACTATATCAATCAATGGGCAATGAGGATGGTGATAAAAACTTCATTACAAAGACTGTCAACCAGATTCACTTCAACCTTGGTGGGAATGTATCTTAGGTTGGTCTGTACTCAGTTTGTTCAAATGGTTACTTTTAGTTTATTTCCCCCTAGTTCAAAGTTTCTAAAACAGTCACTCAGATTATTCTGCCACTTGGCGGGAGTGTATCTTGTCAGGAGATTAAACATATTTGTTTACAAGGTGGCAATAGCCTGGATCTCTGATTTTTAAGAATATTTTGAATTTGGGTACTGCTCAGTTAGCCCATGCATTTCTATTGAACGCTATATACGTGAATGTTGCAATCGAAATTCACATTTTCAATTTCTCCAACACGACAAATGAAATTCATTTCCAACTTGTTTTGGACGTTGTTTATGTTGGTCTTTAGCCTTTTCTTTTAATGGTCATGCTTCAGTCATTTCAGAATTTTTACGAATTTTTATTGCTTAATCATGAGGAAATCTTGTCAGAAACCGCTCAGCTATTGCCTCATTTATAAACATAATCTAGCATTATATCCATATTCATATATAGAATAAATATACTTATATTAACTTAAATGCGAATACAAGTGAAACAAAAAAAACAAAACCAAAAAACAAGTAGATAGCATAGGCACAAATAGCTGAATGTTTCGATTTGGTGTTAAATTTATGAAAATGCATGTTCTAGTATATGTATGTTGCACCTTATAGGTATTCATTTATGGTGACACAAAAAGTTTCTATAAACCTACTTCAGCGAGTGTCTTTTCTGGTCACACAGCCTTAGTGTTTAACTGATCGAAATAAGAATATTTTATAGAAGAGCCAGCGCATGTAGAAATTTGCACCAAGGGTGCAGGCAGTCAAACCTTTAGACTTAGGCGCTGACTGGTGTACTTTCTGTTCGCCTGCCTGCCAACCAACTTCAATCTCCACCTTCATCTTGGATTGCTCTAGTGGCAGTACCGTCAGTTCTCGGGACAGGCTGTCTTAATTCTGTTATCCCACTCAGGTTAAATTAATTAAGTTACACTCCCAAAGAGTATGGTGGGTCACTGTGATTGCTTTCATTATTGATTCTGTATGTTAAAGTACATGTATATATATATATATATATATATATATATATATATATATATATATATATATATATATATATATATATATATATATATATATATACATACATATATACATATATATATATATATATATATATATATATAAATATATACACATATATATATATATATTGATTCTATTATCTGTGATTTAGTTCGTCATATTTATTTATTCACAGTCTAACTATACACATATGTTTAAGCGATTGATAAAGGGTTTGTGCTTGTCCCCTTACCCGGCCGCCAGCACAACTCCCTCACTTTCGGCTCGGGTGTTGTGCTGGTGTAAACCCCGAGTTAAAGGTCTTAATCAATTTTTCTATCATGATGAACCGCCTAACAGACAGGAAAACATAACACTTACACAACAAACATCAACATCACGTCCAGGCCAATCACTCTGTAGATGAAAATTATTGCCATCCAGCAGTTCTTTTATGAAGAAATGCCTCGGAACACAAGGACACCATGTATGGCAACGGTACTTTTTATACTCATAGCTTTGTGGCGATTTCACACAGGACATGTAAACTTTAAGGATGTACTTCACCGCTATAGCACTTTATTATGAGCAGAGAAAAAAGGGATGTCTACAAAGAGCACTGGGACATCTTATTATGAACAAACTTGAAAGGAGAACATGACTATAATGTGACTTTTGAACACGCTTTACAAGGTCAAGTCTATGGAATCATTTGACATTTTCACAAAGATGGCACAGCAACCATGCATTGTAAATATGGAAGTGGAAATGCTTTACTCTCTAAGCAGTTTCAGCATTTCATAGAACATATGGGGTATCCAATAGTTCTAAAGATGTAATAGTGTATTTTCAAGTCTGAAAATTTACAGAAAATCAAATGTTCATATGTAGGTTTCAAAAATATATTTTATAATGCACTTAACGTCTTTATATCAAATTATATTTGGTAAATCCCACATAATTTACATGGGTCTTTATGAGTTACTTGCACAGTAAGAGCTACCATCTCTACAGATTTGAAAAATGTACTTCCTAGTGTTGGCCCAAATGTCATAAATATCAAAAGAAACAGGCAGGCAAATAACCTTGAGAGTTTGAGTTGTGTTATAGAACTAAAAAAAGACCATCAACTGGGTAGATAGGGACTTTGCTTTGGAAACAAATTTAATTTTCATTAATTACTCTCATGCTCCAGTTTCTTTCCTGCGCCTTTACCATGTGGTTTTATATGCAGATAGAATCCAAGACAGACATTTCTGCATTTGATACAAACTTCTTTCAAATTCTCGGCACATAAATTATTATTTTCATTTTGCATCCTGTCACCTCTCTTTTTATTAACATTTAAGCAAAACTGAAAATAGTGTAATTTTACTTTCAGTCATTTGTCGTACATATGTACGAAATTGTTTTTCGACCTCTTTTCCAAAACAGTTGACCAGATTCTCTTCAAACAAATACCTTTCCTGAATCTTTATCAAGTGTGCTAAAGTCATTATGCTGATGTGACAAGCATATGCACTCCTAGAGATAAGAATTACTTGTTTTCTACAGGCTGCTGTAAAATGAGTTTGTGTAGAAAATATGAGACTCACATGAAATCTTATGTATCATGGACAGGATAGCTAAGGCTGTACCTGAACAATCATACAAAATTGGAAATATCATGGAAATGAGATAACTACCGAAAAGCAGGTTTAATTGTTTCTGGTTATGGGGTACCCATGGGCCTTTTTAGGGTCATTGGTAATACAGGGAACAACGTGAATCCACAATGCCATGGGATGGTTTACTCACAGCTCTGAATTCTACAAGGACAGATTCATTGGCATGTTGGTCATTCCTAGCGTGAGGTTACCAGGAGACTGGGATGCTCTAGGCTAGTGATAAAGAGGTTTTGGACCATTTGAAATTATCAAGAGGATGCAACAAGAAATATGGATCAAGAAGACGAATATTGTTGAATGCGATAGACAAAAGAAACTTCTGTTTTTTAAGACACTGCCCCAATTATGTGAAAAAGCACAGGTTTCTTTTATGGAAAATATTAGCGGTAACACCGCTAGGCCTGCAGTATTGCAGTCTACAATCAACAAGAGACTGGTGTTTGTCAAGTTGAGCTAATACTGCGCCGTCATTCGCGTCCCTCATTGTCCTGTACCCAAAAGCTGTACGGGTACAGTGGTGTCAGGACGTATATGGCAGGCCAACAAGGCCATAATGTATAGGTCTTACGCATAGCTGAGCCTCCACTACACGTAATCGAGGCTCGGCAACGCGTAGTCGAGTAAACCAAGCAGATTGCAGTCTCTACTACGCGTAGTCGAGGCTCGGCAATGCATAGTCGAGCCAACAGATAAGATTACATTTTCCAGCCGAGGCTCGGCAACGCATAGTCGAGTAAACCAATCAGATTGCAGTCTCTACTACGCGTAGTTGAGTCTCGGCAACGCGTAGTTGAGCCAACAAATAAGATTACATTTTCCACTAAATATAGTAGAGTCTCGGCAATGCGTAGTCGAGCCAACCAATAAGATCACAGTCTCCACTGCGTGTAGTCGAGGCTCGGCAACGCGTAGTCAAGCTTACCAATAAGATTACAGTCTTCACTACCCGTTGCCGAGAAAATGTTCTTCTGCCTCCCATAGCGGGTAGCCAAACTATCCAATCACTGATGCTCTTGTAAACTGTATTAGACCTGTTGGCTGTTTTAATATCAGTAATGATTGTAAGGAAGTAAATGATTGGTTTGCTTTTCTTCAGCCAAAAGGTGCCATAAGTTGCTCCACTACGCATAGTCGAAACTCAACTACGCGTAGTGGAAAACATATTCTCGGCAATGCATGGTGGAGACTGAAATCTGATTGGTTGGCTTGACTAGGTGTAGTGGAGGCTGGGCAACGCGTAAGACCAATGTGTTATGGCCCTGTTGGCTTGCCATAGACGTAGTCTTCCATCTTTCATATTTCACTGCACCACCATCACCACACTTCAGTCACTCGGTCGTAAATGATATGCCGCTGTTTTACCATTCAACTTTTGTGTCTGGTAAAATGTTTGCAAGCTATGAATTTTAGCTGCAGCCGACGTTGGTGGAAGTGACTCTGCTAGCACAACCTTATTGCTTTTTGTAACTTTTATGCATAGAAAGGTGTATTGCAGTGATAGGCTTGCTCCTGGCTTCTTACATGCAGGGAGACAAGACCTTTCTCCCCAGCGACAATAATATCAGCTCGTAAAACATCATACGGCTCATTAGATATAGCAGCTTCAGAACAGAAATACTGACTATCTGGAACTTTTTGCAAGGAGGCACATTCTCCCATACTAGAAACTAGAGAATTTGACTCAGTCAAGGGAGGCATGAAGAAAGAGGATGTTTGACCAGATTTTTTTCCAAGTGCATCTTTCAAGGGTTTTTGTTTTTAGTTTGTTTCGATCTTTGCTAGTTTCTGGCTTAAAGAAAATGTCATAGAGTGTCCCATAAACATGGTAAAGCAGAACTCAATAAGGTCTGTATCATCTCCAACCAAAAACGCTAGAGACTTTTTGGTGCCTCTAATACAGTTTTCACTATTCGGGTAACTGCATCTCCCTTTGCATGGCGTCCACAGCAGTCTGACCTTTCAAGATACTCTGCAAGCATGAGAAAGAACCTCGGCTTGTTGCTTTAATATCTGAGGAACACATCCTTCCTGATCTTACAAGGCACACTGCCTTGGAAATGTACAATGGTTTGTTGGTGTTAAATGGTTTTTCATCCTCCATATACGAACCGCATCTTTTGTTGATGGGCCCTCCTCATAACCATAAAAAAATGAAAGCTTGTCTATATTTGTGGAAAACATAGTCTACATATATTTTACATATGAAATTATAAGTTTATTCTACGTGGCAAGGAAATCGTTTAAGAAGAGCCCCACCATCCAGCACATATTACACTTCAGCTGTTGATTTTGACTGATCATCTTTGGTCATTGACCTAAGCTCTTGTCCAGGTTTGGCATTGTCAGCATATGTTGGTAAAGTTGGTTAATCAAGAGTGCAGGTTGACAAAAGCAAAGTTTAGATTTGAACATAGCAGTAGGATCTTCACTCAACTGTCCAAGAGAGATGAATCTCTGGAAAAGTAGCCGAATATTTGTTGATGAAGAAAATGAAAATTTGTTCTGCTTTTCAGAATCAGAATTGAAGGGTGCTTGGACCCTGTATTTTATTTAAACACTTTCCACTACAAAATTTGGATTGTGCAAATTTACCGTTACACCCACCTGTGTAACTGCTATGGAGAGCATAACTTGGCTAAAAATGATTTCTCTCTACGAATATTAAGCACTCTGCATGGTTCTTTCCCATCTCTTTTTGCTGTCAGGAGTTAATCACACCCTGATGCTGTTGACTTGTTGTGAAGATCATGCCTGTTAGTTCCTGCAGAATTTATGTCAGCACAGGCTTGTCCTGACAATAACCAGACTGCTCTCTGAGACTGACATGTTTTTACCATCCATAAAACCCACTACTAATTTTTTTCACGCTGCTCATTAGAATTTGTTCAATAACCAAAACTGTTGACAAGCCTGCTCCGTACCTGTCACTTCTTACAACATGGTAGCCCACTTCAATGTACTAAGACTCATCAGTATTCTTACCTTCAAATTGTTCAATAGTTTGCAGGTAAAACTGGGCAGACTTTGCATAGGCATTCTGACCAGCTGCACAAAAATAGGTAAGCACATGATATACAGTTCTTAAATTCAACTTCCAATTGCATATTTCGTTCAGCCTTACTGACTCACTTAGAATGTCTACCATTGCCATCTACTGCGACCGAACCTTAGCATTCGGCATTTTACTAAGGGTCCTCGTGTGCTTTTATTAACCATTTTTTCATTCCTTCTATATTATCAAACACACAGCTATTTTCTGGTAAACAGTAATAGGTCATAAGGTCGTAGAAAAGTTTTGCATGGGAATTCAAGTTATATGACATATTTGACACGGGTGAATCACTAATATGTGATGCAGAGGTCTCATATATTTCATGAGCATTATGTTTAGTGCAGCATTTGCCAGTAAGTGGCCATGGTATGCTTTGACCATGGCTTTTTCACTGGGTATGTGATTAACTGCAATTCCCGAATAACCAGAAGAAGTCACTTTTGTCCAGAACCTGCCACAAAACGATCAACACAGCCCCTCAAAAACCGCATCTTGATATGCAGTCCACCTGGCCTCAACAAGCCAAATCACAAGTAGTAGCCTGTTGTTGCAGATGTCACAGCTAGCATAGCTTTTCAATATACTGGTTCATCACATGTAATTATTGTCGTGATATGATGCGCTTGGTATTGAAAGCTGAATGTTGATGTTTCGATAATTCTTGCATCTCTGCCGATTGCTGTATTTGACCGTGCCATCATTGCTAGGTAGGAATTCACGAATGTGAGTAATATTTTTCTTAATGTTTGGCTGCTTTCAGACAAAGGCTCCTCTAGAATAAATGCAGGATGGATTTATCGGATCCATGTGTATCCCAGTTAGCAGCATCAGAGATACTTACCAGGATAAGTTTCTTTGTGTATCATAGGCATTGTTCCTGGCAATGATGGTCTGGGAACACAAAGCAAAAATAAATTTTCCATTGAAAGTCCAAATTGGCTGTAAAATCACATGACTCTGGGCATTGAATATTCTTATGCAAATGCTCCAAAACTGAACTATCAATTTTGAAATCTGTGATGTTAATTTTTCTACGGCATGTATATTTTTACTTGTAACTTTGACTCTGGGTATTGTGAGCCTTGCCTTGATAGTTGGAGTACCAGTTGCAACAAGTTTCCATACCATCGAAAGTGTTTAAACAACCAAGATTGCCAAAATTGTGATACACAGTGGATGCATGCAGTAATTACAGCTGTATCATCCACAAAAGCTGCAAAATACAGACCTGATGATAGTCCCGTGCACACCACCACATGTGCAAAGCTAAATCCATGTCACTCTAATGCAAAGATTACCAATTAGCAGTCCCTTGTTTGCAGGGATCACACTCAAAGTAGCTTGTTCTCCAAAGCCAATTTCTTTGGTCCTGTAAACATATTTGTATCGAACTCAAAACAAACTGACCATGTTTCTTTTTAGTGTGCCATTTTCCCGGATAAATTGGAACTTGCTTGGGCCTCTGTGCTTTGGTTTTCTAAGGATAAATCTTTCTTGTTGTGCACGTCAAGCACGTTCTGCTTTCAAATGACCCAATAACTGGGTCCTGCATCACTCATATTCATTCGCTGATCTATACATAGGCATCATGTGATGAAATAAACCTTGAAACTCTGTTCAGGGTTTTCTTTGTATTTTGTCCTGAAAATAAAATCACACCTATCATTACTAGATAAACTCACAACTAGTCGCATGGAGACTCGTCAGCAGACTGGTCCTGTTCTTGCAGCAGATCATTCCTCATGCAAGCACTCAGAGTGATCTCAGATGGCAAAGAGGTCAGTCTACTGACTCGTCTCCTCTTACTATTATAGCCAAGAATGTCTGTACCATAATATATTGCAGCAATTTGAATAATGAATTTATTATACAAGTAGCTGAATACTTGACGATACAATGAAATGACTTAATCAGACACTGTGATGAAAAATATTGGTGCTTTTGGAAACCTAATTGCAACTGAAGAGGGTTAAGTAATACAAGTGGTTGATTAGCTTGTTCTCATTACCTGGTCCAAATACGCCGGTTTATCTGGTGTATTGGCTGGTCCAAAGACTCCGGATTATCTGGTGTGTATCGTTATCAACAAGCAATGTTGACAGGAGTTTCAGTTATTCTGGAAAAAATGCCAGTTTTTTCAACAGCAATTCTGTACCTATAATAAAGATTAATTTTACCAATTTTGCTATCATTTTCAGGATATGAGGAGCTACTTCCACTGTACATTTATTGTCAGCTTTAGAATCATGCTTGTTTGCTGTGCCGAAGGAAAACAAAAAGAAAACAAAAAAACCCAAAGAACTTGTAATCCTATGCACGCTGACAACATTTTGCAAGCATTTGCTGTAATCTTGACTGACTGACAAGTCAGGAGAACCATGTAACATGCCTACCATACTTTTTTTTTCCTTTGGCACAATCTGATACATTTTGGTTTTTAAGTGATTAGACGTGTTTTGGAAAAATACTAAAGGTCTTGTTAATAAAGAATATTTCATTCGTTTAGAATACTGATATAAACCCACCAGTTACCTTGTCGCGTGACTGCCTGTCTCAAGTCAGCTTATCTCTTCACATTGGTATTAGAAGATGTTGATGTTTTGGTAATTTTTGAATCGCTGCTTTTAATGTCATTAAAATTTGCTCTCATTATTGGGTTGGAATTATAAATGTGGGTATTGCTGTTCTGAAGAATGATACATAGTTCATTAGCTATATTGTACTGCACGTTACCAACTCATATTTATAAAGAGAGTTAAAGCGTATCTATAATTTTCAGCATTCATCGATATCACAAAAACATTGTGGGCCTACTTTCTTCCTTTGCTGTTATCTCAGCTGACTGACAAGTCAGGAGACCTCAAATGAGGCAAGTCTGTCATGTCTCTGTTTGGTCTTTGGCCCAAGTGATAATATTTTGGACTTGAGTGGTTAACCATTTGGATTTTACGTGTGACTGTCTGTGTGAAGCCAGGAGTGGAATTTGTTGATTGACATATTCGTATTGGAAGATGAATGTTGATGTTTTGGTGCCTCAGTCAGGTGAACAAATAAATAAACAAAATAATGATGTGTACTTTCTTGTCACTTGACCAATATGCCCAGAATATCATAAATGGATTAACATTAAGGCCTGACTTGTCTTTCAAGCTAAAATAATTTTGCTCTGATTTGGGTTCTTAAAGGGACATCGGCACAGTTGGATAACAAGTGACCCAATTATTTTGACTGAGTGGCAACAGAATAAAACGGATCTCCTTTACTTGTACATGCGTGATACAAGGAAACATAAAATATCACAGAATTTAATATCTAAATACCAAATACTTCATCATGGATATTCTGGAACAAAGATTAAGAACAAGGTGAGTAACTTTGAGAGAAACAGCTGCACAGCCATGATGCTGAGTACACCGTCTGGTATGTCCAAATGGATTATCATCCCTTGTCATATCAAATATCAGCACACCTCATTCATATGTGAACATAAACGTCACTTGAAACGCCGAGTCACCGGTACTAATTCACAAGGAAATCGAAATGAAGACACAGTAGACTGTGATAAACACTGGTATTTGTTTAACCAAAAATGCATCAGATTATTTCGTTTTCCTATGAAGAAAAAGGTAAAAGATTTATTCCTAGATGTCAGTATATGTCCCAGGTTTGATAGCATTTTAGCGCTGCTACCAAAGAAGGATTTACTTGTTATTCAAGAGACTGCTGGGCTGGAGAATGAAACTATATTCCTAGGATGGATTCCATATTCATTAAAGTTTTTTGAAATGTTTAGAAATTGGAAAATAAGTACTACTGCACGCCAATTTGTGTATTTTATAGATGCCTTACATTTGAGTGATCAAAACATAACAATGGTACTTAACCTTCAAGAGACAAACACCTCAGAAATCGCCTGTATCAATCCTAGAATGTTGTATAGACATTTCAATGACTGGCTTTACGGTATAAATTATATATTTTCACATTCCTCTTACAGATCATTTTATCCTTTTTATTCTGATTTACCTAATAAACCCCTTTTCACACTGAACATGAGGTTTGCCAATAAAGGCACTTCAGTTTTGGCAAATGCAGAGCTATGTGAACGGTCTCAGGGCACGCATCCAAATTGCTGTCGACCAGAAGAATTTTATTGTGGGGATAATGCATGCATAATAGAACACTACCAATGTGATGGCATTGAAGATTGTTACGATGGAAGAGATGAGCGAGAATGCCTGAGTGTTTGCTACTACCCATATAGCCCTGCTGCAGGTGATGCATTCTGTTACACTTCGTGCGTAAGGGACGCGTGCAAGTGCAATGATTTGTACTTCCAGTGTTTAAGTGGAGGCTGTGTACATTTGTCGAAGTGGTGTGACAGGCACCATGACTGCTCTGATAGTTTGGATGAGATTTCATGTTTAGACTTACCTGCTTCCACTCAGTTCGTCAGCGACCCAATGAAAGTTATAGCTGTAGGTTTGGTACAAGACCGTAAGTTCTCGGTAGGTAAAGTTCAACCTCGAACTTGTTCACTGTTGGACTGGGTACCATGTTCTGATGAAGAAAACGCAGAATGTTTTCCAAGAACAATGGTATGTGTGTATGGACATACGAAGGATGGTGGGCAGCATCTGTGCAAAAACGGGTATCATCTTTCCAGGTGTAGAGCAGCAGAGTGTCCAAGAATGTATAAATGTCCCAAATCTTATTGTATTCCACTGCAGTTGCTTTGCAATGAAGAGAATGACTGTCCTACATATGTAGATGAGAACAATTGTAAAGAGTTTAAATGTCCATATCTATTTGGTTTTCGTTGTAAATATGAAAACACCTGTATCCATCCAAGTGACGTATGTGACCAGACAGTGCATTGTATCAAAAGTTGGGATGACGAGACCTTATGCCAAATTTATGAATGTCCACACAACTGTGCCTGTGTTGGTCATACAATTCATTGTCATAAATGTCAGAAACATCAGGTAGCTTCGCTGTTTTTCCTCAGAACCAATTTGATGAGGGCGATATTAATACAAAGTTGTAATTTTAAAATATGGAAGCCATCTGGCATTAACACATTGCGCTTACTGTATTACTTGGATTTATCGTCTAATAACATACCTTTTCTTAAAGGACAATCGTTTATTTGCTGTAAAAATTTGCATATGCTTGATATAAAAAATAACAAGCTTTGTCGGATATGTACAAATACGTTTGTTGGACTAAATCAACTAAGAGTTTTGACACTGTATGGGAATCCGCTGGGTCTCATTCAAACAAATGGATTTAAAGGGCTTTCGTCATTATTCAACTTAAATATGACCTCCTTAGGGCTATCACGTCTTCAACGCAATGCTTTTTCCGGACTGCTAGGCCTGAAATATTTAGACTTGTCCAGAAACAACATATCCACCTTATGTTCATCTTGTTTACATGGAATGAAACAACTGACCTTTCTTAATTTATCAGGCACCCAAATACAGACAATCGAATCCTCTACTTTTGACCAGTTGATCAGCGTAAAGCGGTTACAAAGTAGTCATAACTACATCTGCTGCTTTGTACCATATGCAGAGTGTGTGCCCCCTGTACACAGTAATAAGGCTTGCTTGAATCTCTTGCCAGATGAGTTCCTTCGGCTTGTTGCCTGGGTTAATCTTTTCTCGTGTGGCATAATGAATGCAGTAGTGATTGTCACTTTTTACCTCACTATCTTTGCCCTTAGGAGCCCAGCGAAATTCCTAAAATTGTGCCTAGGCCTATCAGACATGCTAATGGCTCTTTATTTGTGTGTGGTTATTTTTTCAGATCTGTCCAAAAAGGGACATTATATGGCATACCACTCTTCGTGGGTTTCTAGTTTCTGGTGTCAGCTCGCTGGTGCAATAACATTCTTTTCATATGTGACTTCACTCTACATTCTTGTCATCCTGACTGCCGACTTTGTCATAAATACAGTTTTTGTTTTTACAGTAGCAAAGCTGACAAAGCCACGTGTCGGGAAATACATATTTGCAGGGACACTCATAAATGCCAGTACTGCTACTATATTGAGCTTTAGCAATGATGCGCATACCACTTATTCATACCATTTAGATTCAAGCACATGTCTACTGACATACTGTAACTCATCCCTTCATTTTGTAGTGGAATATATATACATTTTCCTTTCAGTTGCCTCTGATACTCTAATATTTACAGGACATCTGTGCTGCCTTCTGTCAATACATAACAGCAGAGAGCGGTCAGGTCGGAAAGACAAGCATGTTGCGATATCAATGCACATAATCATATTTGTAATCTATATCTCTTTATATCATTTACCTACAACAATTGTAAGTTTCACGTTTACTGGAGACAGCCGGTACGATGTATTTAGGCATTTGAAACCTTGGTATTCGATACTTTTCGTACCATTGACCAGCACATTTCACCCACTGATTTTGACGATTACCACAATAAATATTAGAGGTAAAAGGCAGAAGTACTCCTAGTTTGCCAAAGTAGAAAGTCTGACCTGATTGGCAAAAAGTGTACTTGTCGTAACCTATTTCAAATTAGTATCAGTAATCACAAGGAATTTTATGATAGTGTAAATTGGACCCTAATCTACCAAATCTTTGGCCCAATGATTGGTCTTAACGTCGAGGATTAACTGTTCTGTGTTCCTTGCTATAGTCTGATCTGTGTTTAACCTTTGCATTTAATTATATTGATCTTACCTTGATACAGTACTTTGTCTTTGTAATTTGGTGGGTCAATCTGGTACAGTGGGCTACCTGTATGGATTTGCTCAAGGTTTTGTGTTGTTGCTGCAATAATTCATCATCTTTTAGTGAAACATGAAAAGCCTCCTGATCTTGAATTACAAATGCCATCCACATCCAAAGACACCTTTTTTCACATATGATCTACTTTGTATGCACGGAATATCACTGATGATTTTTTCTTAACAGGTAAATAACAACTTTTCTTATTTGCATACAATCCTTTGAGGTTAAAGTCGATAACTTTATCTGTTTTGACTGATTTTTAACGACAGTTCTTTCGTTTACAGACAAAGCTTGTCTATTAATTTAACCTAGGTTACTTCTTTATTGTTTTTTCTAAACTGAACCACGCATGAGTACCTCTTCCATCACATTGACATTGACGTGTTTAATCAATATTATATTTGCATACTACCTGGACAAATCTCATGTGTAACATATTATCCATATAGGTCTATATGAAATAAAACAAAATACTCAATAATTTAATACAATGGTCCTAAACAGATGGTATAAGGTTTTAACATGTGTATCATCTTATTGAACAGTTGTGAGCGTGTAGGTCTAGCTAGTCCACATGGTGCTTATTTGGATTGGCGGAAAAAGGAGATGGTTGGAATATTGGGAATTTTGTTTTAAAGTTTTTAGCTCTGCTGACTTGTATCCGTTGACCATATGTCCATCTGTCTCTCAAATGTTTACAATTTCACCTTCTTCAAACCGCTGCACAGCGTGTTTTGAATTTGCATTTGGATGTTCCCATAGAGTCCATTGCCAAGGTTGCAAAAGAGATGAGGATGCAATATTTTTCTATGGATTTTTATTTTATTTTATTTATTTACTTTTTATTTTATTTATTTTTTGGGTAAAAAAGGAAACTTTCTTTTCTTCCTGAGAAATATTTGACCAGTTTCTTTGCTGCTGCATACAAGATTACCTGGAGTCATGTTGCATACATTTTAGTCACAGGGAGAATTTGTGTGTTTTTCTTATTTTCTAATATGTACTTGTGTGTTGAGACTGTTTTTGACTTCGGCGGAAATGCTATAGACTCCAGAAATTGATAACCTACCGTCAAACATAGAATGATTATTCATTCTTTGACCGGGGATGCATATATAATAGTATTTAGAGCAATTCAAGCTTTTTGATAACTAAAAAAATCTGACATACTGGCTTATAACTTGGTAATGGGGGATCCCAGGCCCATGGTTACAACTAATAGACATAACTAGAAAAGTACCTTTTGGGTTTCCTTTGGTGTTATTTAGTTTGAGCTTGACTAAACTTGAGATGCTGAACTGATATATTGGCTTATATCTTGTAACATTACATTTTGATGACTTATTGCTATGCACTTATACAGAATATGTACTAACGAAGTAAATTCTGTCCTTACAGAACCAGCAGATTGGAGTCAGCAGAGAACATGATAATGATGATCCAACCTGCTGCTCAGTTTTAATTTTAAATTTGATATCCTACTGCACAGCAGACAGCTTCAATAATTTACAATGGCATTTCATGAAAGCTGAGTTTCTTGGACGCAGTGGAAACATCATTCCCATTGCAGGTCGCCACTCCAAACACTCAATTCACTAACATTCTGTGTAATGTATGTGAATGTGAATAATCTGAACATTTTACCACCAATGTGATGCTTTCCTACGAGTATCTTTGACGTAAAAATATGTTTATGTAAGTACCGTTGCCTCGATTTGAAGAACAGAATATCAACTAAATTGCATTTAAAATCTGTGTACGTTGTAAATGTAGGCCCTTTTTGGTCCAGTTTCATACATTTTAAATGACTATGAACATATATAATCTCGCTTACTAATAAAACTGGTTAAAACCATGCAAATTTCCTTTTCTGGACCTTCTTTTGATATACTCGGGCACCTATATATAGAACGATTTTTAAAAAGTGAGAACTTCCTGTTCAGCTCATTTTATACTTTCTTAAAATATTTACTTCAGGTGATACTTTGTGTTTTTGTGTTCAGTGGGAGTATTGTTCACTCCCATAAAGTTAGATAATACACTATAATATTGTTTAATTGAGTCTATAGGTACCTGATAGTGTGGCTTTTTTTATATCCTAGTGCCAGAGTGCTTGAAAAGGAACAGGGTTTGATAAATCTATATACCAATTTTCAGATCTAAGTTTACCCTAATAGATACTCATGAGTTTAATTTCACACAGGCACTTACGTCTTTGAAACAGAATTTAGTACAGCTGTCCCACAGGTTCCTTGTCATCCCTGTTACATAACATGAATTGCTTCATAAATACTTATAGATCCCTTGTGATCGCTGGTAAATCACATCTGTCACTTAAAATTTAAGGTATGCATTTGTAAGAGGTCTCAGTAAACAATGTGTTCAATACCATACATATTAAGCAATAATCTTTATCATGATGATTGTTCACAATAAAATAAGAGTTCTTTACTTTACAGAGAAAATGGCACTGAGTGCCAGTGAAAAACAACAGCAGTATCGTGCAAAAAGAGAGAGTGAGAGAAGATCTACATATTTATGAAAGAAAATAGAAAGATGGGAGAGAAAAAAGAGAGTGGGAAAAGTGGTACTACCTATGCTATATTTTCAGATTACTACATGCCAAGTGCAAAGCTTACAGCAGAAATGTTTCAAAAAAATCTTTGAAAAAGAAGTTCCACAGATCATCAGGCCACAGACATTTATTTGAATATGGCAATTATTTGCCCCGGCTGTTGTTCTCAAAATGAAAGTCCGATCTGTTTATCCAGAAAAGGGTAATCCACATGTACGAACACGTTTGAATTAGTTGCTTTCTCCCAGATATAATCAAGCTTCTTCTGGTGTTTTGACCATTATGTGGACCAGATAACCAGTCAGAGAATAATCATCCCAAGCGAGATGGGACAACAAATAATAAATCACAGGATAATGATCCCAAGTGAGATGACACAAGAGGTAAAAAGTCACAGGATGATTATCCCAAGTTAAATGAGACAACGGATAACATGTCACAGGATGATAATGAGGAGCCCAAGTCAGACGAGACAATGGATAATATCTCACAGGATTATCATGATGATCCAAAGTCGGGTTAGACAAGAGATAACAAGTCACAGGATGATGACCCTCAGGACCCTTAGTCAGATGAGACAACAGAGAATTATAAGTGCCTTTTGACTTGGGAGAACAGTCCTGTGACTTCCTCTCAGTTCCATCGGACTTAGGATGATCATCCTACGGCATGCTGTCTATAATCTCAGATGAGATCTGACTTATTATCTGCAGTCTCATTTCACTTGGGATCATCATCTTGTGACCTTTTACCCATTGTCTTATCTGACTTGGGATGATCATTCTGTGACTTATCATTTTAAACACAGGCATGGCAAAAAAGCATGGCCACAAACGCAAATTGTAGTCTGGCAAGACAAAAAAATCTCTTTGCTGTCATTGTTGAGTTGAAATTTATATATACAGGTTATGTTTTCGAGAAATGTGTGATAAATACTTAATTGGCTATGTTGTGCTCTGGCCTGCGTTCTACACCTTGTATAATGGACATAGAGTGTCTTCATGATGTTCCAGATTCACTGCAAAAATGATGTAGGCCTACTTTCTTCTTTTAGTGTAAACTCAGCTGATTGAGGAACCAAAATGTGATAGGCCCAGTGTGGTTGTTTTTTATCTTTTGCAAAGTAATAGAATGTGGATTTTAAGTAGTGAGGCCTATATATTTTGGAAATACTTACGTGTGCAGTTAAGGAAAAAATTCTAAGGTTAGTAGAATCGTTTTAAAAACTACCACTTGCTTTTTATAGATGACTGCCTGTCTAAAGTCAGGAGTGAGATCTGTTTCTCCATACTGATATTAAAGGTGAATGTTAATGTTTTGGTAACTCTTTAATGTCTTTGCTGTCATGGGTGGGTTAAAAATTATAAATATGGGTAATGTTTTTTCAAAATTATTTGGTAAATATTTTATTGATTATGTTGTTCTGTGGGCTGCCTTCTCTGACTTGTTAACTGTCGCACTGTTACGTCGGTGTATGTGAAATAATTCTGGTAGGACAAGAAATGGGTATTAAAGTGCATGTCTCATGGAAGTTGACTTCATTTGTGCAGTGAATAATGTGGAATTGCGAACTATACACATCAAAGGAACTTCTAGCCATATCTGGGACTTTTTATCAAGGTGCCATTTGCGGGCTGGTTATCTGAATCAGTTTTTGAAGGTTATAGGTCAAGAGATATATTAATGTTCCCTTCATTCCAATTTGTTTGATCTAGCTGACAGAAGGTAAAAGCTTATTATGTTCAGTCAGCTGATCAAGTATTTAGAACTATTCTGAGTCAGGGTTTCATAGATTCTTTTGTAGATGGATGGGTATACTGTTTCCTTGTAGAGGGTGAAGACTGGGACAGATAAAGAAGGAAGTCTTGCATGCACAGAAGTCTGCTTTTGATCTAGGAACATTCTGTAAACTGTTAGCGCAGTAAAAACATTTCTGATGTTTTGCATTTATTCAAGTTTGATCCTTTACCTACATCAGCTATTATTTGTGTATATATACAGTTTTTGAGTAGGTCCTTTATGTTAGGAACTTCTAAAATGGAGTCAGACTACTTCATTTACTTCTCGGATATGATGTTCATTGGAGTGACAATTTTGAGTTGAAGCTTTTGCTTAAAGGTTTATTCCAGTTAAAATTACACCCAGCAAGGCAAGCTTCTCCCATTACTCCGGTAATTTGGGATGGTATTCCCCCTCCCCTCTTTTTATTTTTAACTTTAGTAAGTCTTTGTATTGCGCATGTTAGTCTGCTTACTTTGTAACCTCTTTCACATTTGCAAGGAAATCAAATATGGTTCTCACTAGTATGAGATCTTTTGAGTTAAAGAAGAGAATTTGTGTTGGGCATATTTCGATCTCAAGATGGTGGTCTTAGGTTTTCTTTGAGTGGCCTGAGACCAATCAATTAGACAAATGAGCAGTCATGATTTCTGTCCCTGGGATTCCATATTTAATCTTATATTCTCTTTCTACGTATGTCAGATTGTGTGAGGAAGTGCCTGCTTCTGATTCTGGTTTGGCCTTTATTTTTTCTTTCAATCATAAACAGTGTGTCATAGAATATCGTTTTGTTACATTTTTGAGGAACGCTTTGAATATGGCGAACCTTTAGTGATGGACCTTCTCTAGACATAGTTTCCATGGAGGTGGAGTGACGGTTGCCTTTCAATCAGGAGTCCCAGGGGAATGAATAATATTTCAGGGCGACTCAGCTCCAGATTGTTAGTACAAATATTAAGATTTTTCACTATCTGAAATTTAAATATAGGTATGTCTATGAAAGAGCACATTTTGTCGCTACATCTTTGAGGAATGGCAAATTTAGTAAAAGTGACACAAGTCTTCTATAATTTATTGAGAAATATATGGGGTACATTGCCATTATGAATGTTCATTTGTAGTTATTTCATCTTTAATAATGTGGAATGTTTGTGGTTATTGCAATCAGTCATCTGTTCTCATAACTTGATATGATATATTGGTATAGAAATATAAATATCGTATTTACGTTGTTGCTAATTGCAAGGTGTGAGACTGTGTATTTGAATATTTTGGCAGTTGTCTGCACTCTGGTATTGCACGTTCATGCTGGTCTGTACAGTGAAGTGTGTTTTGTTTAGGCATAAGCGATAATGGTTGGCCTGATTAACATTTGAAATTGCTGTAAGTTTTTGTATCAACAAGGAATAATTATTTAGTTTATTTTTTGGCCTTTTTGTTTGAGTTTCATGGCAATTGACCAGTATTTTGCCTCCTTGTCTTCAGTTTGTAAATAAATGTGACAAAATTTTCTTTGAATTTCTCTCCAGAGAATAATCTACTAAATCGTTCCCTTGTGTTACTACTGCTTAACAAATTTACTTTCAAGTCTTCAATTTTGTTTTCAAAATAGGTAGTTGATATGTTAACTAAGAAATGATCTAATTTATGGTTTACAGTTCAAATTGTTATGCTTGGATGTTTATAAATCCAAACTTTTAACCAGCGATTAATTCATAGCAACTTTTAGGCAGTAAGACTGACTTGGGGTTTGAGTCTCTAACCAATTACTACTTCAAATTGCTGGAGGGCATTAGCTTCTTAGAGGCAGGTTGTGAACTGGGGAATCCTCCATAAACACAGCATATGCATTCACCCATCACAGAAAGTTTAAAGGAGGTGAGCCTGAAGATCAATACATTACCACCGGATTTCACAATAATTTTACACAACGTTTAGAGAAAATACTATTCAGTGTAAGGGACCAAATATCCTCGGCCTATCACGTCACAAAATGTCCCAAATGGCATACCACATTCTATCCAAAGTTAAGGTATAATGTAAAGTTCTTCACGAAGTCGGATGAAAGTTATAATCCCGTATTAAGGTATCCTATTGAGAAGGATAATCCTGTGACATTATATGCTATGTTAATTTTTTGTATCCAAGGACATCCAAGTAAGAGATTATTCTACCAAATTAAAATCTGCAATGTCGAGTTTTATTGCAGCTCGTATACAACTTAACTATAACCCAACACAGTTAAAATTGAAAACTACACCATACTGCTCAAACCACTTTATCAATCCAATTAAGCTGTTCTATGCCTGTAATAAGTCCATGAGACATTAATTAAAGTTCATACGCAGTTACATAAGCTTTGTAAATTCACTGTTGTTCATACATGCAATAGGGTGTATATATCATATGCCATAACCAAACACAAATAAAACAGATACAATAAAACAAATACTACTTATAATATAACACTAGTACTATAATGCATCTAGGATACCACAAATATTTGACCTCTAATCAGGTTGTAAAATTACATAGGGCTGTGACTCGTATGATTGAAAATGGGCATTTGCAGGGCGCAATGATATCCTACATAATTAGCTTTAGCTTTTGAACCTGTTTTGCAAGTCATTTTTGATACACCTTCCAATTCTAAATTAGAAGAACCTACATCTAACAAATTTGCAAGATTTCTTTTTCAATGTCCACTTTTGTAATAAATAACACTAGCTTTTTCTCGAATCTCATCCAATGTGTCCAACGTGCATAATATCAGCCAATTTCCCAAATGGTGAAATGTAACCATCCTTCTTGTCCGTAGCTTTTTCTAAAAAATACTTCCCTCTGTATTTGTGTCTTTCTGTCCCGAAACGCTTCCTTGTAGTCATTACCCTATTTTGCAGTCCAAACTCTTAACTTTCCATAAGCTAACCTGTCCCTGTCTAACCAATATACATATGGAAGTACTATTGTCCATATTGCACACGTTCTTCTGTACAATTGTGACATAGGCTGTATTAGCCCAAATAAATTAAAGGGTCTTCAATTAGTAACTACTCAGAACATGTTTCAGAGCTTACACCCGTACATGTCTCTCTGATTAGCGGCTCCTTGTCTAAGCTAAATGTTCAGCAAGGACAACGTACATAATAATGAATGTATATGAATGTGGCAAATGCTGAATTAGCTAAATACACAAGGTTTTGCTTATATGTGGAGAGTCTTTCAATGGGTAACTACGCAGAACATGTTTCAAAGCATACATCTGTACATGTATCTCTGAGTAGTGACTCCTTGTCTAAGCTAAATATTTAGAAAAGACTACCCACATGATAATGAATAAATATGAATGTGGCAAATGATGAATCAGCTACATACGTGAGATTTTTCTTATAAATGCAGAGCTTCATACCGAATGAAGAATACCTGTCAAACCAAAGATAAATACTAAATTTGTATAGTACAAGTTCAGATACGAAAATTTTGGCAGACCCTGAACCAGTATGTACCCTTTCTAGCTGGATAGCCTATGTTAGTTAAACCAGCTGCCAATGTATACTGTCCCAGTGACTGTAGAAAAAACAATTTGCAGCTAGACCACCTGTACAAACCAAGGGAAATCCTTACAAGTACTGCAACAATGTACCAGAAATATAAAATAAGCCCCATGATGACACTTTCTCCTCACTTTGAAAGTCTCCAAACAATAAAGCTCTATTTCGCTGCCAACCCTGAGTTAATATTTTAACATAATGGGTCAGGTTTTTTACATTTGAATAAAAACCGTCAAATTTGAGTATTTTTTTTTATTTCCCACTGAGTTAATGTGTACGTAGGCATGTCAGAGAAGAATGGGAGTTAAAAACATGTTATCAAAACATAATTTCATTAAAGTCAAAAACATGTTATCAAAACATATTTTTCTTAACCATATTTTAAGTACAACTAGGTGATTTATCGTATACCCAGATTCAAGACCGGTTAAAAATAAATCTGCAAGTAAAGGGGAGCAGTTGCTAGCCATTGGAATGCCTTATATTTGTTGAAAAACCAATGGTCCACACTGAACAAAATTATTATTCAAAGCAATTTTTTTTTTGCATTTATCAAAGTTTCAACAGTGTAATATTTAATGTTACCTTTTCAATACTTAATGTGCGACCAGTATGCTTTCTTTGAATATGAATTGATATTTATGTATAGTTTAACTTCAGGTAAACTAAATAATCCAGGATGGGTGTTGTGCAAGAACATAACTTAGATACAGTCACTGCATAATGAGTCAAAACAGGATGTGTAAGCAAGCTACAGGATATAATACTTATCTCTGACAGTTATTGATTGGAAGTTGTGCAGTACATGAAAATGTGTTGTAAAGAATGGGAAATAATTCTTCTCTGAATTAATTAAATGATAATCCAATGCCAGATTGAGATTGTATTAATCATGACAAGTCTGTACATATAAATAGGGTTTTTTATGTTTGTGAGTGAACTTGTTCACCGTGATAATGTCTTTTCAGGTATGAGAATAGAAGGAGGGGAAATTTCTTATACACAATAACTGATAGAGGGAGCCAGTGTACAGTAAAGCAGAAATGTAATTTATGGTTTTGACATCACTGAGTCATTGATTATTTTGATAAAACGTTATAGGAACAGGATTTAACTGGTTCTGACTGGCTCTGGGCAGATCATTCTGCTGTGTAGCAGTTTTCCCTGGGAAAAAGCCAGTATCCAATATCCCAATGATTTTTACATACATAAGCATACTTTAACTTCCTCCATGAAACATACAGTTATGACTCATGAACATATCATTGTTCATGAGTCATGACTGTGTATGAAAGGAGGTACTTTTACCATGTTAGGCAAAGGGTAACTCTCACTATTAAGAGTGTCGAAGGGCTGAAAGGGGAACCAAGCCTAACCAGATATGTTATCAATAAAGTTGATGTACTTGAAGGAAGAATAAAAACTTGAAACTGAGAAACACAAGAACCTGGGGGAGTTGTCTATTCCACTGCAGGCTAGCCTACCTTGTTTGGACTGCCTAGTCATCTTTTGTTCCATCAAACGAAGTAAGGTCACACTGTAAACTGACTGGCTAGTTTACAAAATTGGTGAGCTTGGCAGGATATTCCTTCGACTGGACTCATCTGATACCAGATGGTTCAACAGTATGTGGACTACATTATTGTAAGTAGTTCAGACAAGGAAAACGATTGTCTGAAAATTGATCTTCAGAACAATACCATAAGTGGGCATCAAAATATGCCTTAACATACTCCACCTCAACCAACTCCAGAACCGGAATCAGTTCCAAGTACCTCAAGAGAAAACCAACCAAGATGACGGGTGCCTATGCATATCACAGAATCAGCCCTTTCTGAACGGGACCGTTGGTTGATCATCAGAGAGAGAGAGAGAGAGAGAGAGAGAGAGAGAGAGAGAGAGAGAGAGAGAGAGAGAGAGAGAGAGAGAGAGAGAGAGAGAGGAGAGAGAGAGCTTCTTAGCAAGTACATCATTTGAGACAAAAGCTTACCCGACTGTATGAGCAGCAAGAGGGGGAGAAGCATCTCATAGACAAGACACTCAACCAAATCAGGATTCTTCAGGTCGACCAAGAAAAAAATTACATCATCATCAATCATATAAAATTCTGTTATTTCATTCAAAAGCTGCTCGTTCGGATTGTAGTTTTATCTAGTACGTATCAGCCCGAATAAAGATAATCCATTCAAAAACTTTAGAAATAGCTGTTAAAATTTGAATTGGCTTCTAATTTTTGATAAGAGATTGATTATCCTTTTTAAATATTGTATAACTTTGGAAATCTTAGGGATGCCTGGGAAGATACCAGTAGTTAGCATAGGATTCATAACTAAAGCTAGAGCGTAGCAAATATCATGCTTCATATATTTGAGGATATTGGTTGATACTTTCTCATGTCGATAGCTTTTTTTTTTTTTTCTTTGGTTTTTTTTTTTTTTTTTTTTGGTTTTTTTTTCAATCGGTTTATTACATTTATTACATCAGCTTCAGAGGCCAAGAAAAAAATTAAATCTATGAGAAAAAGGATTGACCAGATAGTGTTGAAAGGACTTATTCCACAGAATGGCTAGTTTTGAGACAAGTTAAAAGTCAAATATACTGATGTGGTATTCACTAGAATTATTGGCAGTATCATGTTTGTCAGTTACGGATTTTTCATTTACCATGAACACTAGGAAATATTCTCTCTTCCAAAATTTATTTAAAGCATTATCATTTATTACCCAAGTGCTGTTGATATCATGCCTATATTTATTAAAACAATAATCAAAGTAATTTTTCACCTGGATGATCCTTATAGGTAGTAAAGTTGCATATAAAATATGTTGAATTACTACCAGTAAGAGTATTTTTGGGGTCACAGAAGACAATTTTATTTCTCTTTCAGATAATCGTAAGGTTCAGATATCTTTCTTAACAAATAAAACAAATTACAAAACAAGAATAACTTCAAACAATTAAACGGGTTCAAGCTATAAATAAATCTTCCATCCTGATCGGGAGGTCATTTCTGAACAGTTGTATATGTATGCTTACATATAAAGGGGAAGAGTTAGCCAAGATCAGCATATATGCAGTAGGCTGGTCCCCTGACTCGCTACCCCAGATGTGACTTTCTCTCAGGAGGAATCAAAGTGCTGCATAGTGAGCATTAGTGTGGCTGGGGAACCAGTCTACACAGGCAGCTACTGAAGGGCCCCACCCGTCCATGAAAATAATAGGAGTTGCACATACATGTCTGTTCAAAGCTTGTTTACTAGGGCACATAAGTGTGTTACGTAGGTCATGCTTTGTGTCATTTGGTGAATATCATATCGTACTGGATAGCATGGGTCACCAATTGTTGCATACTTGGCATGATTTATGGAGGAAGTGAAGGTATGCTTATGTACGTAAGAATCATTGGGATATTGGATGCTAGCCTTTTCCAGCGGGAAGTTGCCAGGATAATGGGGTGCTCAAGGCTTTCAATAATAATGTGGTGGGACCATGTCCAGGAAATCAGAGGATGCAGGAGGAAGGCGGGATCTGGGTGACCAACACTGTCAGATGGGACGAATGATTCTTCCCCTGTCAAATTCAACCAGTTGTCAACGACCTGTACGCAGTGGCATTGTGGATTGACATTAATTCCAGAAGTGCCATTACCCTCTTATGAGGCCCATAGGCACCCCAATACCAGACACACTGTTCACATCTCTCTGGCTGTTGTCTTGTTATCAGGACGTTTTTTGTTTGTGACTGCTCAGGCATAGCCTAAGCTATCCTGTTGATGTTGCACAATATAAATTGATCGTTTCACCCATAAAACTATATATTGTCATAATTGTATGCATGTCCAGATTTGAAAAAACAGAACATCCAATCAATTTAAAGATATGTTCAGACATTTTACGCTGTTTTGTGAGTGAGTATAGATTCACAAGTTTATTTCAGTCCATGGCAACTGTATTCAAGATTAAGATCTGCACATTATCTAAGACGATAGTATCGGCCACTCTCGAGGAGCCGAATTTTAATCTACGGGTGAAATTGATTTTATAAAATTTATTGAAATTTGAAGTTGGTACCATGATGTTATACAGTTTTTTAATTTTTTGAGCTCCAAAAGTCACGAAAGGAAGAGTTGAAACGCCAAATAAAAAAAACAAAAAAGGTTCATAAGTTAGACAATTATCTTGCTTTACCCTTTAATATTCAGATGATATATCTATCCGTGTTTTGGTTGACGTCGATTAAAAATTTCATTGATCTTGCGAAAATTGACTCCTGGGAAAATTGGTTTCAAAGGTCATGGCTCTGATTTTTACAAAGAATGGACCGTCGTGCGAAAATAATTTATTCCCTCCAATCCAACTTTTCAGTACGAGTGAAGTGCATAAGAACCTCCAACTTTGATGTATTCTTGCAAAGATACATTGTTGCTTTGAGGTATAAAAATTAAGTTTTTTCATCTCAAATTTTGTCCAAGCACAATGTTGGTTTTAGTGCTGTGGTTTCACACGCAGCTTCCAAGGATCAAAGGAAAGACATAAAGCGATTACACGGTCACCAGGCCATGGCCCTGACAACACAATGTTTCAAAACTGGGAGCCGGCAATTGGGTCCACGTGTGGTTTGACAGTTCGTTTTGCAATGTTTACCTTGGTGGCAGGCTTTATACTCTTGAGATTGTTCAATCTAGCCAGGCTGTATACTGTCAGTGTGCGGTGTAGTGTTATCCCAAGGAGGCTCCACAATGCAATTGTTTAATTATTTCCACAACAAGCAACATATAGGATTGAATGAGCGGTGGTTTTTGGTATCAAGTTTCACTGCGAGTGGCCACCAGAAAGTTTGTCAGAAATTACATGATTAATATTGCTGTGCAGTTTCCGGGTCCGTCTAGCCAAAGTTTAGGTACCCTTAGAGATGTAAAATGCGGTTACGGTTTTTTTTTAACAACATGGGTAGCAGAATACAAGTGTCTGCATGATCATGGGCATGATTTACACTAACATCCCACATTCTTTGATGCGTCATGGATTTTACACCTATCTGGTTCTGTATTACAGACTTGTTCCATTTGAACTTTTTGATGAAACTATAAACTTTGTTCATTGTTCCAATATTTATGTGTCATATCGACGTATAGCGATCACCCAGAGCGATAACAACATAGGTAACGAATCTACGCATTTTTCTTTTTTCGTTTTTGCTACCTGTCACAACTTTTTACTCGTGCCTTACTCTGTGTTCACAATTTGTTCAATTTAAGTCTTTTTGTGAAACTACATCGTAAAAGAAATTAGGTCCTAAGTCCAGTTATTTATATAGACGCATTTGATTGGATGGTGCGTGTCACATGTGTTAATTTACCAATGACGGTCTTCGAAACTTCCCTCGAGTAAGACACTGACAAATTTAACGCTATTGTTAAGAGATATCCCAGGAATTCTTTATCTTTAACCGATTGGAGAGCTTGTTGTACAAAGAAACAAACTCCTGAGCTTTCCAGCGGTATAAAATATCATGGCTGTCGAAGAGAAACATTGAGGCCGCAAACGGACAAAGCTTCCTTGTTTTTTTGTGAACTTTTGGACTTGATCATTCAAACTGTGACAAAAACGGGCGGTTGTTAGATTTGTATCTGTGTGAGTGGGAAATAATCCTTTTAAATGCAAAAATGGAAATAACCAGTCCCAAGAATTGAAGTTTGTCTACAATAAAAATAATACAAGTGTCTGCACCGTTCACCGTAACACCCTGTATTTTATTCTTTCATGCATCATGGATTTTACACGTATCTAGTTCTGTGTTACAGACTTGTTCCATTTGAACTTTTCAATGAAACTCTAAACTTCATTGTTCCAATATTAATGTGTCTTGTCGACTTATAGTGATCACCCTAAACGATAACAACATAGTCGTCATTGTCTTTGCAGCGGCTTGGTAACTGTGTGGTGACAAATCTACGCATTTTTTTTTTTTTTTTTTTTTTTTTTTTTTTTTTTTTTGCTTTCCATCACAACTTTTCACTCGTGCCTTACTCTGTGTTCACAATTTGTTCAATTTAAGTCTTTTTTTGAAACTACAATGTAAAAGAAAATAGGTCCCAGGTCCTGTTATTTGTACATGCTTGCGTCGTATTCATCCTCTGAATTGGGGACATGCTGGGAGCACATGGGATTAGATCCATTTGATTGGATGGTGCATGTCATGTGACTAAATTTACCAATGACATTCCTCGAAACTTCCCTCGAGTCAAACACTGACCAACTTTATGCTATTTTTAGATATATCCCAGGAATTCTTTATTTTCCACCGATTGGAAAGCTTGTTGCACAGAGAAACAACTTCTGAGCTTTCCAGTGGTATAAAATACCATGGGTGTCAGAGAGAAACATTGAGACTGCAAAGAGACAAAGTTTCGATGGTTTTTTTGTGTAACTTTAGGACTTCATCAGTCAAACTGTGACAAAAACGGGCGGTTTTAGATTTTTATCAGTGTGAGTGGGAGACAATCCTTTTAAATACAAAATGGAAATAACTAATCCCAAGAATTGAAGTTTGTCTGCAATAAAAAGTACATCCTCGCAGGTAAATAGACAATATGGGCGAATGGTGAGCTGATAAAAGTTGGCTTGTGGTACAGTCCAATACACTCGCAAACGGTAGCAAATGATGTTCAGAGCATGTTCGAATGTGGAGGTTTACAATGTGCTAAGGGTGCTGCTGGGGCTTTTGAAATATTAAATCCACAGATTCATTTGAATTTAAGTTGAAATATGTTCCTCAGGTTTCAAAGTTGGTATACAGTTTGCATGAGTATACTCAATTTTAAAAGCCCAAAGCAGTGGGACCACGTAATACACATGCCCGGGTTTATTGTCACCCCATTGTCTGCCCATCAGATCGCTATCAAATAGTCCCACTGCCGCAAAGATGATCAACCTGGCAAAAAAGGCCAGAGTAGACTCTTCTTTTGCGAAGCCTCTTTGGTGAGCCAAATGGCTGAAATCACATATATACCCCAGTGAACATTATCCAATAGATGGCTCACAATAGCTGGGAACACATTAAATTAATTAGCAAACACTGTAATAATGCCCTTTGTTTAGTGACAAAAGGTGTTTAATCCTTTTAAGTTATGACAAACTTTAAAGGTTGACTGATAGAGCCTTGTCAAGTTGACCAGCTGCCGTGATGCAGTTTACGCTCCATTTAGATGAAGCGCATCAAGCAAAATACCTCTAGATTGCCAACAATGTCATAATATATTTTCAGCATTTGCTTAATGCTGATAGATTTAAGTCCCAGATTCTGGAAATAAATGCCGAATCAGTACTTATACTGCATAATCATGTTGATGTGACACTCGCACATAACTACCTCCATTGAAGCATTCTTTTAAAGAATGGGGATTTGGTCGAGTGGATATGTGTGTTTCCCATTCCTGCTAGGCGACTGGTGCCAAAGGTGGCAGGTTCGAGTTCCGTTCCTTCCGAACATAAAATATATATTTTTGGCATTTCCATAATGCTGGTGGATTCAAGTTCCTATAACTGGAACTCAATGCCGGCTCAGTACTCATACTTCATAACCGTGTTGATATGGCCCTCGCACATAACTACCTCCATTGAACCATTCTCTTTAAGAACGGGGATTTGGTCGAGTAGATATGTGCGTTTCCCATTTCTGCTGGGCAACTGGTACCAAAAGTTGCAGTTTCGAGTCCCGCTCGTTCCGAAAATAAAATCAGTCACTGTAACAGCAAAAAGAATTAGTTGTTCTAGTGGCACTAGTTCCTTCGGTGTGTTTCTTTTCGAATGATATATGTATTCAATCAAGCGTGCCACCATTTTCCCCTGTGGTCATATGACATTGTCGTTGTCTGGGGCTGGTCAGCGTGGCTGATGGCAGTTCAAAAAAATTTGTCACAGTTTTTCATCGATTTTCTCATTTAAATATTTTTTTAACAAACAATAGTTGGTGACCACATACTTCAAGTGTTTATCTTCCAGATAGACAACAAAAGTCCTTTTGTTATTTTTTTTGCACAGCCGTCATAGACCAAACCATCCTGGCACCTTAAACCATCTCCGCAAATTAAAGGTAATAGAACAGATCTTTAACTCTTGGGACAAAAGAAGTTTATCTGTTGTGGGGAAAACTTTTAGTATAAAATCCCTAGCATTGTCATAATTGCTGCATTAATTATCTGTAACCCCAAACCGTGAAAACTCTTTATTGAAAAGAGCTGAATTTCTTAATTTTAAATATCTTTGAAATAAAAACCAGAGAAAATAAGGAGAAACTACATTATAGCCCCCACTGATAAAGGTGGATTAGGAATTACTCATATTCCTTCCCAGTTCCATGCAATGAAATGTGCTTCGATTAAGAGACTTGTGTCAGAATCAGGAGCAGAATGGAAACGCCTTGTTTTCCGTCAGTTACCATGTAAAGATAAATATCTCTGGGAATACAATTTCCTTAGAACTGATATAAAATATATATCTAACAAAGTGAAAAATAAATTTGGTTAGAAGTTATTTATACCTGGAGTGAATATAATCACAAGAACCCAGAAAGAAAAGATGAAGTTGTAACTGAAGCACTGTGATCTAATTCTTACATTAGAGTAGCGGGTAAAAAATGGTCTCTATTAAAATGGTACAAAAAAGGTATCAAGCATATTTCTGATTTATTATCTACTGATCGGACTTTTGTGCCAAAATTTTTCATCCAAAATTTTCAAATATCTCTTAACTATATACACTTTATGAATTTTTCATCTGCCATTCAAAAAAGATGGAAGGGACTAAAAGCAAACCAAGGAAGCTGTCGTGAAGACCAGCTAACAGAAAATGAAAAGAAAATAGACAAAATAATAGACATCGGTAAAGTCCCTCATTCTGTTTATCCTTTTTTTACATAAAATAAAAAAAAAATTGAAGACCAATTACCTTTAGTGAGAAAATGGAATGCAGAGCTTAACTATGAAATTGAGGAGGTTGAGTGTGTTACCTGTTTTGAAAATATTTACTCAGCGACATTCTCATCAGCAATCAGAAGTTTTCTATTTAGATTCCTACACAAAAATATATGTATACTAATGAAAAACTACATGCATAGAAATGTACACAAACAAATCTATGTACCTTCTGTAAAAGTGAAATTGAAACTATTATACATGTTTTTGGGAATGCAGTCACACTGCTGAATTCTGGAGACAGGTTTTTGCTAGATTTTCAGTGAATGATATTCACATGCTACAATTTTCTGTCAAACAGGGTTTGCTGGGTGATAATAGGTTAGATTCCATTGGTAATTTGATTTTCATACTTGGGAAAAAAGTGTATGGTGACTGCCTGTCTCAAGTCAGGAGTGAAATTTGTTTCTTCACATTGGTATTAGCAAAGAAATGTTGATGCTTTGACAAGTCTGGAATCTCCTTGCTGTCATTGTTGGGTTTGGAATTCATGAATATGGATCATGTTTTTGCTGTACTATTTGAAAATTACTTCATTGGCTATGTTGTGCTGTGGGCTTTGTTCTCCGACTCATAGTGATAGTGGAGGTAGAGTGTGTTTGTAATGTTCCAGATTCATAAATTTCACAAAAACGATGTAGGCCTACTTTACTCTTTTGCTGTAAACTTAGCTGACTGACAAGTCGGGAGAACTAAAAGGTGATAGGCCTAACAGGTCTCATTTTATTTTTGGCAGAAGTACATGAAATTTGTGGTTTGGTGGTTAGGCCGATACATTTTGGAAATGAACTAGTGTCTGCAGTTAATGATAATTATTTCTAAGGTTGAGAGGACCGGTTTGAACCACCAGTTGCCTTTAATGGGTGACCGCTTGTCTCAAGTCAGGAGTAAAATTTGTTTCTTCACATTGGTATTAGCAAAGAAATGTTGATGCTTTGACAAGTCTGGAATTTCTTTGCTGTCATTGTTGGATTTGGAATTAATGAATATGGATCATGTTTTTGCTGTACTATTTGAAAATTACTTCATTGGCTATGTTGTGCTGTGGGCTTTGTTCTCCGACTCATAGTGATAGTGGAGGTAGAGTGTGTTTGTAATGTTCCAGATTCATAAATTTCACAAAAACGATGTAGGCCTACTTTACTCTTTTGCTGTAAACTTAGCTGACTGACAAGTCGGGAGAACTAAAAGGTGATAGGCCTAACAGGTCTCTTTTTATTTTTGGCAGAAGTAATGAAATTTGTGTTTTTGGTGGTTAGACCGATACATTTTGGAAATGAACTAGTGTCTGCAGTTAATGATGAATATTTCTAAGGTTGAAAGGACCGGTTTGAAACCACCAGTTGCCTTTTGTAGGTGACTGCCTGTCTGAAGTCAGCAGTGAAATTTGTTTCTTCACACTGGTATTAGCAAAGAAATGTTGATGCTTTGGCAAGTCTGGAATCTCTTTGCTGTCACTGTTGGGTTTGGAATTAATGAATATGGATCATGTTTTTGCTGTACTATTTGAAAATTACTTCATTGGCTATGTTGTGCTGTGGGCTTTGTTCTCCGACTCATAGTGATAGTGGAGGTAGAGTGTGTTTGTAATATTCCAAATTCATGAATTTCACAAAAACGATGTAGGCCTACTTTACTCCTTTGCTGTAAACTTAGCTCACTGACAGGTCGGGAGAACTAAAAGGTGAAAGGCCTAACAGGTCTCTTTTTATTTTTGGCAGTAGTAATGAAATTTGTGTTTTTGGTGGTTAGGCCGATACATTTTGGAAATGAACTAGTGTCTGCAGTTAATGATCAATATTTCTAAGGTTGAAAGGACCGGTTTGAAACCACCAGTTGCCTTTTATAGGTGACTGCCAGTCTGAAGTCAGGAGTAAAATTTGTTTCTTCACATTGGTATTAGCAAAGAAATGGTGATGCTTTGGCAAGTCTGGAATCTCTTTGCTGTCATTGTTGGGTTTGGAATTCATGAATATGGATCATGTTTTTGCTGTACTATTTGAAAATTACTTCATTGGCTATGTTGTGCTGTGGGCTTTGTTCTCCGACTCATAGTGATAGTGGAGGTAGAGTGTGTTTGTAATGTTCCAGATTCATAAATTTCACAAAAACGATGTAGGCCTACTTTACTCTTTTGCTGTAAACTTAGCTTACTGACAAGTCGGGAGAACTAAAAGGTGATAGGCCTAACAGGTCTCTTTTTATATTTGGCAGAAGTAATGAAATTTGTGTTTTTGGTGGTTAGGCCGATACATTTTGGAAATGAACTAGTGTCTGCAGTTAATGATGAATATTTCTAAGGTTGAAAGGACCGGTTTGAAACCACCAGTTGCCTTTTATAGGTGACTGCCTGTCTGAAGTCAGCAGTGAAATTTGTTTCTTCACACTGGTATTAGCAAAGAAATGTTGATGCTTTGGCAAATCTGAAATGTCTTTGCTGTCATTGTTGGGTTTGGAACTCATGAATATGGATCATGTTTTTGCTGTACTATTTGAAAATTACTTCATTGGCTATGTTGTGCTGTGGGCTTTGTTCTCCGACTCATAGTGATAGTGGAGGTAGAGTGTGTTTGTAATGTTCCAGATTCATAAATTTCACAAAAACGATGTAGGCCTACTTTACTCTTTTGCTGTAAACTTAGCTGACTGACCAGTCGGGAGAACTAAAAGGTGATAGGCCTAACAGGTCTCTTTTTATTTTTGGCAGAAGTATTGAAATTTGTGTTTTTGGGGGTTAGGCCGATACATTTTGGAAATGAACTAGTGTCTGCAGTTAATGATGAATATTTCTAAGGTTGAGAGGACTGGTTTAAAACCGAAGTTGCCTTTTTATGGGTGACTACCTGTCTCAAGTCAGGAGTGAAATTTGTCTCTTCATATTGGTATTAGCAAAGAAATGTTGATGCTTTGGCAAGTCTGGGATCTCTTTGCTTTCATTGTTGGATTTGAAATTAATGAACATGGATCATGTTTTTGCTGTACTATTTGAAAATTACTTCATTGGCTATGTTGTGCTGTGGGCTTTGTTCTCCGACTCATAGTGATAGTGGAGGTAGAGTGTGTTTGTAATGTTCCAGATTCATAAATTTCACAAAAACGATGTAGGCCTACTTTACTGTTTTGCTGTAAGCTTAGCTGACCGACAAGTCGGGAAAACTAAAAGGTGATAGGCCTAACAGGTCTCTTTTTATTTTTGACAGAAGTAATGAAATTTGTGTTTTTGGGGGTTAGGCCGATACATTTTGGAAATGAACTAAGGTCTGCAGTTAATGATGAATATTTCTAAGGTTGAAACGACCGGTTTGAAACCACCAGTTGCCTTTTATAGGTGACTGCCTGTCTCAAGTCAGGAGTAAAATTTGTTTCTTCACATTGGTATTAGCAAAGAAATGTTGATGCTTTGGCTAGTCTTGAATCTCTCTGCTGTCAATGTTGAGTTTGGAATTAATGAATATGGATCATGTTTTTGCTGTACTATTTGAAAATTACTTCATTAACTATGTTGTGCTGTGGGCTTTGTTCTCCGACTCATAGTGATAGTGGAGGTAGAGTGTGTTTGTAATGTTGCAGATTCATAAATTTCACAAAAACGATGTAGGCCTACTTTACTCTTTTGCTGTAAACTTAGCTGACTGATAAGTCGGGAGAACTAAAAGGTGATAGGCCTAACAGGTCTCTTCTTATTTTTGACAGAAGTAATGAAATTTGTGTTTTTGGTGGTTAGGCCGATACATTTTGGAAATGAACTAGTGTCTGCAGTTAATGATGAATATTTCTAAGGTTAAGAGGACCGGTTTGAAACCACCAGTTGCCTTTTATGGGTGACTTCTTGTCTCAAGTCAGGAGTGAAATTTGTTTCTTCACATTGGTATTAGCAAAGAAATGTTGATGCTTTGGCAAGTCTGGAATCTCTTTGCTGTCATTGTTGGATTTGGAATTAATGAATATGGATCATGTTTTTGCTGTACTATTTGAAAATTACTTCATTGGCTATGTTGTGCTGTGGGCTTTGTTCTCCGACTCATAGTGATAGTGGAGGTAGAGTGTGTTTGTAATGTTCCAGATTCATAAATTTCACAAAAACGATGTAGGCCTAATTTACTCTTTTGCTGTAAACTTAGCTCACTGACAAGTCAGGAGAACTAAAAGGTGATAGGCCTAACAGGTCTCTTTTTATTTTTGGCAGAAGGAATGAAATTTGTGTTTTTGGTGGTTAGGCCGATACATTTGGGAAATGAACTACTGTTTGCAGTTAATGATTAATATTTCAAAGGTTGAGAGGACCGGTTTAAAACCACCAGTTGCCTTTTATGGGTGACTGCCTGTCTCAAGTCAGGAGTAAAATTTGTTTCTTCACATTGGTATTAGCAAAGAAATGTTGATGCTATGGCTAGTCTGAAATCTCTTTGCAGTCATTGTTGGGTTTGGAATTAATGAATATCGATCATGTTTTTGCTGTACTATTTGAAAATTACTTCATTGGCTATGTTGTGCTGTGGGCTTTGTTCTCCGACTCATAGTGATAGTGGAGGTAGAGTGTGTTTGTAATGTTCCAGATTCATAAATTTCACAAAAACGATGTAGGCCTACTTTACTCTTTTGCTGTAAACTTAGCTGACTGACAAGTCAGGAGAACTAAAAGGTGATAGGCCTAACAGGTCTCTTTTTATATTTGGCAGAAGTAATGAAATTTGTGTTTTTGGTGGTTAGGCCGATACATTTTGGAAATGAACTAGTGTCTGCAGTTAATGATGAATATTTCTAAGGTTGAGAGGACTGGTTTAAAACCGTAGTTGCCTTTTATGGGTGACTACCTGTCTCAAGTCAGGAGTGAAATTTGTTTCTTCACATTGGTATTAGCAAAGAAATGTTGATGCTTTGGCAAGTCTGGAATCTCTTTGCTTTCATTTTTGGATTTGAAATTAATGAATATGGATCATGTTTTTGCTGTACTATTTGAAAATTACTTCATTGGCTATGTTGTGCTGTGGGCTTTGTTCTCCGACTCATAGTGATAGTGGAGGTAGAGTGTGTTTGTAATGTTCCAGATTCATAAATTTCACAAAAACGATGTAGGCCTACTTTACTCTTTTGCTGTAAACTTAGCTGACTGACCAGTCGGGAGAACTAAAAGGTGATAGGCCTAACAGGTCTCTTTTTATTTTTGGCAGAAGTATTGAAATTTGTGTTTTTGGGGGTTAGGCCGATTCATTTTTGAAATGAACTAGTGTCTGCAGTTAATGATGAATATTTCTAAGGTTGAGAGGACTGGTTTAAAACCGAAGTTGCCTTTTTATGGGTGACTACCTGTCTCAATTCAGGAGTGAAATTTGTCTCTTCATATTGGTATTAGCAAAGAAATGTTGATGCTTTGGCAAGTCTGGGATCTCTTTGCTTTCATTGTTGGATTTGAAATTAATGAACATGGATCATGTTTTTGCTGTACTATTTGAAAATTACTTCATTGGCTATGTTGTGCTGTGGGCTTTGTTCTCCGACTCATAGTGATAGTGGAGGTAGAGTGTGTTTGTAATGTTCCAGATTCATAAATTTCACAAAAACGATGTAGGCCTACTTTACTCTTTTGCTGTAAACTTAGCTGACTGACCAGTCGGGAGAACTAAAAGGTGATAGGCCTAACAGATCCCTTTTTATTTTTGGCAGAAGTTTTGAACCACCAGTTGCCTTTTATGGGTGACTGCCTGTCTCAAGTCAGGAGTAAAATCTGTTTCTTCACATTGGTATTAGCAAAGAAATGTTGATGCTTTAGCAAGTCTGGAATCTCTTTGCTGTCATTGTTGGATTTGGAATTAATGAATATGGATCATGTTTTTGCTGTACTATTTGAAAATTACTTCATTGGCTATGTCGTGCTGTGGGGTTTGTTATCCGACTCATAGTGATAGTGGAGGTAGAGTGTGTTTGTAATGTTCCAGATTCATAAATTTCACAGAAACGATGTAGGCCTACTTTACTCTTTCTCTGTAAACTTAGCTGACTGACAAGTCGGGAGAACTAAAAGGTGATAGGCCTAACAGGTCTCTTTTTATTTTTTTGCAGAAGTAATGAAATTTGTGTTTTTGGTGGTTAGGCCGATACATTTTCGAAATGAACTAGTGTCTGCAGTTACTGATGAATATTTCTAAGGTTGAGAGAACCGGTTTGAAACCACCAGTTGCATTTTATGGGTGACTGCCTGTCTCAAGTCAGGAGTGAAATTTGTCTCTTCATATTGGTATTAGCAAAGAAATGTTGATGCTTTGGCAAGTCTGGAATCTCTTTGCTGTCATCGTTGGGTTTGGAACTAATGAATATGGATCATGTTTTTGCTGTACTATTTGAAAATTACTTCATTGGCTATGTTGTGCTGTGGGCTTTGTTCTCCGACTCATAGTGATAGTGGAGGTAGAGTGTGTTTGTAATGTTCCAGATTCATAAATTTCACAAAAACGACGTAGGCCTACTTTACTCTTTTGCTGTTAACTTAGCTGACTGACCAGTCGGGAGAACTAAAAGGTGATAGGCCTAACAGGTCTCTTTTTATTTTTGGCAGAAGTATTGAAATTTGTGTTTTTGGGGGTTAGGCCGATTCATTTTGGAAATGAACTAGTGTCTGCAGTTAATGATGAATATTTCTAAGGTTGAGAGGACTGGTTTAAAACCGAAGTTGCCTTTTTATGGGTGACTACCTGTCTCAAGTCAGGAGTGAAATTTGTCTCTTCATATTGGTATTAGCAAAGAAATGTTGATGCTTTGGCAAGTCTGGGATCTCTTTGCTTTCATTGTTGGATTTGAAATTAATGAACATGGATCATGTTTTTGCTGTACTATTTGAAAATTACTTCATTGGCTATGTTGTGCTGTGGGCTTTGTTCTCCGACTCATAGTGATAGTGGAGGTAGAGTGTGTTTGTAATGTTCCAGATTCATAAATTTCACAAAAACGATGTAGGCCTACTTTACTCTTTTGCTGTAAGCTTAGCTGACCGACAAGTCGGGAAAACTAAAAGGTGATAGGCCTAACAGGTCTCTTTTTTTTTTGACAGAAGTAATGAAATTTGTGTTTTTGGTGGTTAGGCCGATACATTTTGGAAATGAACTAGTGTCTGCAGTTAATGATGAATATTTCTAAGGTTGAAACGACCGGTTTGAAACCACCAGTTGCCTTTTATAGGTGACTGCCTGTCTCAAGTCAGGAGTAAAATTTGTTTCTTCACATTGGTATTAGCAAAGAAATGTTGATGCTTTGGCTAGTCTTGAATCTTTCTGCTGTCAATGTTGAGTTTGGAATTAATGAATATGGATCATGTTTTTGCTGTACTATTTGAAAATTACTTCATTAACTATGTTGTGCTGTGGGCTTTGTTCTCCGACTCATAGTGATAGTGGAGGTAGAGTGTGTTTGTAATGTTGCAGATTCATAAATTTCACAAAAACGATGTAGGCCTACTTTACTTTTTGCTGTAAACTTAGCTGACTGATAAGTCGGGAGAACTAAAAGGTGATAGGCCTAACAGGTCTCTTCTTATTTTTGACAGAAGTAATGAAATTTGTGTTTTTGGATGTTAGGCCGATACATTTTGGAAATGAACTAGTGTCTGCAGTTAATGATGAATATTTCTAAGGTTAAGAGGACCGGTTTGAAACCACCAGTTGCCTTTTATGGGTGACTTCTTGTGTCAAGTCAGGAGTGAAATTTGTTTCTTCACATTGGTATTAGCAAAGAAATGTTGATGCTTTGGCAAGTCTGGAATCTCTTTGCTGTCATTGTTGGATTTGGAATTCATGAATATGGATCATGTTTTTGCTGTACTATTTGAAAATTACTTCATTGGCTATGTTGTGCTGTGGGCTTTGTTCTCCGACTCATAGTGATAGTGGAGGTAGAGTGTGTTTGTAATGTTCCAGATTCATAAATTTCACAAAAACGATGTAGGCCTAATTTACTCTTTTGCTGTAAACTTAGCTCACTGACAAGTCAGGAGAACTAAAAGGTGATAGGCCTAACAGGTCTCTTTTTATTTTTGGCAGAAGGAATGAAATTTGTGTTTTTGGTGGTTAGGCCGATACATTTTGGAAATGAACTACTGTTTGCAGTTAATGATTAATATTTCAAAGGTTGAGAGGACCGGTTTAAAACCACCAGTTGCCTTTTATGGGTGACTGCCTGTCTCAAGTCAGGAGTAAAATTTGTTTCTTCACATTGGTATTAGCAAAGAAATGTTGATGCTATGGCTAGTCTGAAATCTCTTTGCAGTCATTGTTGGGTTTGGAATTAATGAATATCGATCATGTTTTTGCTGTACTATTTGAAAATTACTTCATTGGCTATGTTGTGCTGTGGGCTTTGTTCTCCGACTCATAGTGATAGTGGAGGTAGAGTGTGTTTGTAATGTTCCAGATTCATAAATTTCACAAAAACGATGTAGGCCTACTTTACTCTTTTGCTGTAAACTTAGCTGACTGACAAGTCAGGAGAACTAAAAGGTGATAGGCCTAACAGGTCTCTTTTTATATTTGGCAGAAGTAATGAAATTTGTGTTTTTGGTGGTTAGGCCGATACATTTTGGAAATGAACTAGTGTCTGCAGTTAATGATGAATATTTCTAAGGTTGAGAGGACTGGTTTAAAACCGTAGTTGCCTTTTATGGGTGACTACCTGTCTCAAGTCAGGAGTGAAATTTGTTTCTTCACATTGGTATTAGCAAAGAAATGTTGATGCTTTGGCAAGTCTGGAATCTCTTTGCTTTCATTTTTGGATTTGAAATTAATGAATATGGATCATGTTTTTGCTGTACTATTTGAAAATTACTTCATTGGCTATGTTGTGCTGTGGGCTTTGTTCTCCGACTCATAGTGATAGTGGAGGTAGAGTGTGTTTGTAATGTTCCAGATTCATAAATTTCACAAAAACGATGTAGGCCTACTTTACTCTTTTGCTGTAAACTTAGCTGACTGACCAGTCGGGAGAACTAAAAGGTGATAGGCCTAACAGGTCTCTTTTTATTTTTGGCAGAAGTAATGAAATTTGTGTTTTTGGGGGTTAGGCCGATTCATTTTGGAAATGAACTAGTGTCTGCAGTTAATGATGAATATTTCTAAGGTTGAGAGGACTGGTTTAAAACCGAAGTTGCCTTTTTATGGGTGACTACCTGTCTCAAGTCAGGAGTGAAATTTGTCTCTTCATATTGGTATTAGCAAAGAAATGTTGATGCTTTGGCAAGTCTGGGATCTCTTTGCTTTCATTGTTGGATTTGAAATTAATGAACATGGATCATGTTTTTGCTGTACTATTTGAAAATTACTTCATTGGCTATGTTGTGCTGTGGGCTTTGTTCTCCGACTCATAGTGATAGTGGAGGTAGAGTGTGTTTGTAATGTTCCAGATTCATAAATTTCACAAAAACGATGTAGGCCTACTTTACTCTTTTGCTGTAAGCTTAGCTGACCGACAAGTCGGGAAAACTAAAAGGTGATAGGCCTAACAGGTCTCTTTTTATTTTTGACAGAAGTAATGAAATTTGTGTTTTTGGGGGTTAGGCCGATACATTTTGGAAATGAACTAGTGTCTGCAGTTAATGATGAATATTTCTAAGGTTGAAACGACCGGTTTGAAACCACCAGTTGCCTTTTTTAGGTGACTGCCTGTCTCAAGTCAGGAGTGAAATTTGTTTCTTCACATTGGTATTAGCAAAGAAATGTTGATGCTTTGGCAAGTCTGGAATCTCTTTGCTGTCATTGTTGGATTTGGAATTAATGAATATGGATCATGTTTTTGCTGTACTATTTGAAAATTACTTCATTGGCTATGTTGTGCTGTGGGCTTTGTTCTCCGACTCATAGTGATAGTGGAGGTAGAGTGTGTTTATAATGTTCCATATTCATAAATTTCACAAAATCGATGTAGGCCTACTTTACTCTTTTGCTGTAAACTTAGCTGACTGACAAGTCGGGAGAACTAAAAGGTGATAGGCCAAACAGGTCTCTTTATATTTTTGGCAGAAGTAATGAAATTTGTGTTTTTGGTGGTTAGGCCGGTACATTTTGGAAATGAACTAGTGTCTGCAGTTAACGATGAATATTTCTAAGGTTGAGAGGACTGGTTTAAAACCATGGTTCCCTTTTATGGGTGACTGCCTGTCTCAAGTCAGGAGTAAAATTTGTCTTTTCATATTGGTATTAGCAAAGAAATGTTGATGCTTTGGCAAGTCTGGAATCTCTTTGCTTTCATTGTTGGATTTGAAATTAATGAACATGGATCATGTTTTTGCTGTACTATTTGAAAATTACTTCATTGGCTATGTTGTGCTGTGGGGTTTGTTGTCCGACTCATAGTGATAGTGGAGGTAGAGTGTGTTTGTAATGTTCCAGATTCATAAATTTCACAAAAACGATGTAGGCCTACTTTTCTCTTTTGCTGTAAACTTAGCTGACTGACAAGTCGGGAGAACTAAAAAGTGATAGGCCTAACAGGTCTCTTTTTATTTTTGACAGAAATAATGAAATTTGTGTTTTTGGGGGTTAGGCCGATACATTTTTGAAATGAAATAGTGTCTGCAGTTAATGATGAATATTTCTAAGGTTGAGCGGACCGGTTTGAACCACCACTTGCTTTTTGTGGGTGACTGCCTGTCTGAAGTCAGGAGTAAAATCTGTTTCTTCACATTGGTATTAGCAAAGAAATGTTGATGCTTTGGCAAGTCTGGAATCTCTTTGCTGTCATTGTTGGATTTGGAATTAATGAATATGGATCATGTTTTTGCTGTACTATTTGAAAATTACTTCATTGGCTATGTTGTGCTGTGGGCTTTGTTCCCCGACTCATAGTGATAGTGCAGGTAGAGTGTGTTTGTAATGTTCCAGATTCATAAATTTCACAAAAACGATGTAGGCCTACTTTACTCTTTTGCTGTAAACATAGCTGACTGACAAGTCGGGAGAACTAAAAGGTGATAGGCCTAACAGATTTCTTTTTATTTTTGGCCTAAGAAATGAAATTTGTCTTTTTGGTGGTTAGGCCGATACATTTTGGAAATGAACTAGTGTCTGCAGTCAATGATGAATATTTTTGAGGTTGAGAGGACCGGTTTGAACCACCAGTTGCCTTTTATGGGTGACTACCTGTCTCGAGCCAGGAGTAAAATTTGTTTCTTCACATTGGTATTAGCAAAAAATGTTGATGCTTTGGCAAGTCTGGAATTTCTTTGCTGTCATTGTTGGGTTTGGAATTAATGAATATGGATCATGTATTTGCTGTACTGTTTGAAAATTACTTCATTGGCTATGTTGTGCTGTGGGGTTTGTTCTCCGACTCATAGTGATAGTGGAGGTAGAGTGTGTTTGTAATGTTTCAGATTCATAAATTTCACAAAAACGATGTAGGCCTACTTTACTCTTTTGCTGTAAACTTAGCTGACTGACAAGTCGGAAAAACTAAAAGGTGATAGGCCTAACAAGTCTCTTTTTATTTTTGACAGAAGTAATGAAATTTGTGTTTTTGGTGGTTAGGCCGATACATTTTGGAAATGAACTAGTGTCTGCAGTTAATGATGAATATTTCAAAGGTTGAGAGGACCGGTTTAAAACCACAAGTTGCCTTTTATGGGTGACTGCCTGTCTCAAGTTAGGAGTAAAATTTGTTTCTTCACATTGGTATTAACAAAGAAATGTTGATGCTTTGGCTAGTCTGGAATTTCCTTGCTGTCATTGTTGGATTTGGAATTAATGAATATGGATCATGTTTTTGTTGTACTATTTGAAAATTACTTCATTGGCTATGTCGTGCAGTGGGGTTTTTTCTCCGACTCATAGTGATAGTGCAGGTAGAGTGTGTTTGTAATGTTCCAGATTCATAAATTTCACAAAAACGATGTAGGCCTACTTTACTCTTTTGCTGTAAACTTAGCTGACTGACAAGTCGGGAGAACTAAAAAGTGATAGGCCTAACAGGTCTCTTTTTATTTTTGACAGAATTAATAAAATTTGTGTTTTTGGTGGTTAGGCCGATACATTTTGGAAATGAACTAGTGTCTGCAGTTAATGATGAATATTTCTAAGGTTGAGAGGACTGGTTTAAAACCATAGTTGCCTTTTATGGGTGACTGCCTGTCTCAAGTCAGGAGTGAAATTTGTCTCTTCATATTGGTATTAGCAAAGAAATGTTGATGCTTTGGCAAGTCTGGAATCTCTTTGCTTTCATTGTTGGATTTGAAATTAATGAATATGGATCATGTTTTTGCTGTACTATTTGAAAATTACTTCATTGGCTATGTTGTGCTGTGGTGTTTGTTCTCCGACTCATAGTGATAGTGGAGGTAGAGTGTGTTTGTAATGTTCCAGATTCATATATTTCACAAAAACGATGTAGGCCTACTTTACTCTGTTGCTGTAAACTTAGCTGACTGACAAGTCGGGAGAACTAAAAAGTGATAGGCCTAACAGGTCTCTTTTTATTTTTGACAGAAGTTATGAAATTTGTGTTTTTGGTGGTTAGGCCAATACATTTTTGAAATGAAATAGTGTCTGCAGTTAATGATGAATATTTCTAAGGTTGAGCGGACCGGTTTGAACCACCACTTGCTTTTTATGGGTGACTGCCTGTCTGAAGTCAGGAGTAAAATCTGTTTCTTCACATTGGTATTAGCAAAGATATGTTGATGCTTTGGCAAGTCTGGAATTTCTATGCTGTCATTGTTGGGTTTGGAATTAATGAATATGGATCATGCTTTTGCTTTACTATTTGAAAATTACTTCATTGGCTATGTTGTGCTGTGGGCTTTGTTCTTCGACTCATAGTGATAGTGGAGGTAGAGTGTGTTTGTAATGTTTCAGATTCATAAATTTCACAAAAACGATGTAGGCCTACTTTACTCTTTTGCTGTAAACTTAGCTGACTGACAAGTCGGGAGAACTAAAAGGTGATAGGCCTAACAGATTTCTTTTTATTTTTGGCAGAAGTAATGAAATTTGTGTTTTTGGTGGTTAGGCCGATACATTTTTGAAATGAACTAATGTCTGCAGTTAATGATGAATATTTCTAAAGTTGAGCGGACCGGTTTGATCCACCAGTTGTTTTTTATGGGTGACTGCCTGTCTGAAGTCAGGAGTAAAATCTGTTTCTTCACATTGGAATTAGCAAAGAAATGTTGATGCTTTGGCAAGTCTGGAATCTCTTTGCTGTCATTGTTGGATTTGGAATTAATGAATATGGATCATGTTTTTGCTGTACTATTTGAAAATTACTTCATTGGCTATGTTGTGCTGTGGGGTTTGTTCCCCGACTCATAGTGATAGTGAAGGTAGAGTGTGTTTGTAATGTTTCAGATTCATAAATTTCACAAAAACGATGTAGGCCTACTTTACTCTTTTGCTGTAAACATAGCTGACTGACAAGTCGGGAGAACTAAAAGGTGATAGGCCTAACAGATTTCTTTTTATTTTTGGCAGAAGTAATGAAATTTGTGTTTTTGGTGGTAAGGCCGATACATTTTGGAAATGAACTAGTGTCTGCAGTTAATGATGAATATTTTTTAGGTTGAGAGGACCGGTTTGAACCACCAGTTGCCTTTTATGGGTGACTACCTGTCTCGAGCCAGGAGTAAAATTTGTTTCTTCACATTGGTATTAGCAAAAAATGTTGATGCTTTGGCAAGTCTGGAATTTCTTTGCTGTCATTGTTGGGTTTGGAATTAATGAATATGGATCATGTATTTGCTGTACTATTTGAAAATTACTTCATTGGCTATGTTGTGCTGTGGGGTTTGTTCTCCGACTCATAGTGATAGTGGAGGTAGAGTGTGTTTGTAATGTTTCAGATTCATAAATTTCACAAAAACGATGTAGGCCTACTTTACTCTTTTGCTGTAAACTTAGCTGACTGACAAGTCGGAAAAACTAAAAGGTGATAGGCCTAACAAGTCTCTTTTTATTTTTGACAGAAGTAATGAAATTTGTGTTTTTGGTGGTTAGGCCGATACATTTTGGAAATGAACTAGTGTCTGCAGTTAATGATGAATATTTCAAAGGTTGAGAGGACCGGTTTAAAACCACAAGTTGCCTTTTATGGGTGACTGCCTGTCTCAAGTTAGGAGTAAAATTTGTTTCTTCACATTGGTATTAACAAAGAAATGTTGATGCTTTGGCTAGTCTGGAATTTCCTTGCTGTCATTGTTGGATTTGGAATTAATGAATATGGATCATGTTTTTGTTGTACTATTTGAAAATTACTTCATTGGCTATGTCGTGCAGTGGGGTTTTTTCTCCGACTCATAGTGATAGTGCAGGTAGAGTGTGTTTGTAATGTTCCAGATTCATAAATTTCACAAAAACGATGTAGGCCTACTTTACTCTTTTGCTGTAAACTTAGCTGACTGACAAGTCGGGAGAACTAAAAAGTGATAGGCCTAACAGGTCTCTTTTTATTTTTGACAGAATTAATAAAATTTGTGTTTTTGGTGGTTAGGCCGATACATTTTGGAAATGAACTAGTGTCTGCAGTTAATGATGAATATTTCTAAGGTTGAGAGGACTGGTTTAAAACCATAGTTGCCTTTTATGGGTGACTGCCTGTCTCAAGTCAGGAGTGAAATTTGTCTCTTCATATTGGTATTAGCAAAGAAATGTTGATGCTTTGGCAAGTCTAGAATCTCTTTGCTGTCATTATTGGGTTATGAATTAATGAATATGGATCATGTTTTTGCTGTACTATTTGAAAATTACTTCATTGGCTATGTTGTGCTGTGGGCTTTGTTCTCCGACTCATAGTGATAGTGGAGGTAGAGTGTGTTTGTAATGTTCCAGATTCATAAATTTCACAAAAACGATGTAGGCCTACTTTACTCTTTTGCTGTAAACTTAGCTGACTGACAAGTCGGGAAAACTTAAAGGTGATAGGCCTAACAGGTCTCTTTTTATTTTTGACAGAAGTAATGAAATTTGTGTTTTTGGTGGTTAGGCCGATACATTTTGGAAAGGAACTAGTGTCTGCAGTTAATGATGAATATTTCTAAGATTTAGCGGACCGGTTTGAAACCACCAGTTGCCTTTTATGGGTGACTGCCTGTCTGAAGTCAGGAGTAAAATTTGTTTCTTCACATTGGTATTAGCAAAGATATGTTGATGCTTTGGCAAGTCTGGAATTTCTATGCTGTCATTGTTGGGTTTGGAATTAATGAATATGGATCATGCTTTTGCTTTACTATTTGAAAATTACTTCATTGGCTATGTTGTGCTGTGGGCTTTGTTCTCCGACTCATAGTGATAGTGGAGGTAGAGTGTGTTTGTAATGTTTCAGATTCATAAATTTCACAAAAACGATGTAGGCCTACTTTACTCTTTTGCTGTAAACTTAGCTGACTGACAAGTCGGGAGAACTAAAAGGTGATAGGCCTAACAGGTCTCTTTTTATTTTTGGCAGAAGTAATGAAATTTGTGTTTTTGGTGGTTAGGCCGATACATTTTTGAAATGAACTAATGTCTGCAGTTAATGATGAATATTTCTAAAGTTGAGCGGACCGGTTTGATCCACCAGTTGTTTTTTATGGGTGACTGCCTGTCTGAAGTCAGGAGTAAAATCTGTTTCTTCACATTGGAATTAGCAAAGAAATGTTGATGCTTTGGCAAGTCTGGAATCTCTTTGCTGTCATTGTTGGATTTGGAATTAATGAATATGGATCATGTTTTTGCTGTACTATTTGAAAATTACTTCATTGGCTATGTTGTGCTGTGGGGTTTGTTCCCCGACTCATAGTGATAGTGAAGGTAGAGTGTGTTTGTAATGTTTCAGATTCATAAATTTCACAAAAACGATGTAGGCCTACTTTACTCTTTTGCTGTAAACATAGCTGACTGACAAGTCGGGAGAACTAAAAGGTGATAGGCCTAACAGATTTCTTTTTATTTTTGGCAGAAGTAATGAAATTTGTGTTTTTGGTGGTAAGGCCGATACATTTTGGAAATGAACTAGTGTCTGCAGTTAATGATGAATATTTTTTAGGTTGAGAGGACCGGTTTGAACCACCAGTTGCCTTTTATGGGTGACTACCTGTCTCGAGCCAGGAGTAAAATTTGTTTCTTCACATTGGTATTAGCAAAAAATGTTGATGCTTTGGCAAGTCTGGAATTTCTTTGCTGTCATTGTTGGGTTTGGAATTAATGAATATGGATCATGTATTTGCTGTACTATTTGAAAATTACTTCATTGGCTATGTTGTGCTGTGGGGTTTGTTCTCCGACTCATAGTGATAGTGGAGGTAGAGTGTGTTTGTAATGTTTCAGATTCATAAATTTCACAAAAACGATGTAGGCCTACTTTACTCTTTTGCTGTAAACTTAGCTGACTGACAAGTCGGAAAAACTAAAAGGTGATAGGCCTAACAAGTCTCTTTTTATTTTTGACAGAAGTAATGAAATTTGTGTTTTTGGTGGTTAGGCCGATAAATTTTGGAAATGAACTAGTGTCTGCAGTTAATGATGAATATTTCAAAGGTTGAGAGGACCGGTTTAAAACCACAAGTTGCATTTTATGGGTGACTGCCTGTCTCAAGTTAGGAGTAAAATTTGTTTCTTCACATTGGTATTAACAAAGAAATGTTGATGCTTTGGCAAGTCTGGAATTTCTTTGCTGTCATTGTTGGGTTTGGAATTAATGAATATGGATCATGTTTTTGCTGTACTATTTGAAAATTACTTCATTGGCTATGTCGTGCAGTGGGGTTTTTTCTCCGACTCATAGTGATAGTGCAGGTAGAGTGTGTTTGTAATGTTCCAGATTCATAAATTTCACAAAAACGATGTAGGCATACTTTACTCTTTTGCTGTAAACTTAGCTGACTGACAAGTCGGGAGAACTAAAAAGTGATAGGCCTAACAGGTCTCTTTTTATTTTTGACAGAAGTAATAAAATTTGTGTTTTTGGTGGTTAGGCCGATGCATTTTGGAAATGAACTAGTGTCTGCAGTTAATGATGAATATTTCTAAGGTTGAGAGGACTGGTTTAAAACCATAGTTGCCTTTTATCGGTGACTGCCTGTCTCAAGTCAGGAGTGAAATTTGTCTCTTCATATTGGTATTAGCAAAGAAATGTTGATGCTTTGGCAAGTCTGGAATCTCTTTGCTTTCATTGTTGGATTTGAAATTAATGAATATGGATCATGTTTTTGCTGTACTATTTGAAAATTACTTCATTGGCTATGTTGTGCTGTGGTGTTTGTTCTCCGACTCATAGTGATAGTGGAGGTAGAGTGTGTTTGTAATGTTCCAGATTCATAAATTTCACAAAAACGATGTAGGCATACTTTACTCTTTTGCTGTAAACTTAGCTGACTGACAAGTCGGGAGAACTAAAAAGTGATAGGCCTAACAGGTCTCTTTTTATTTTTGACAGAAGTAATAAAATTTGTGTTTTTGGTGGTTAGGCCGATGCATTTTGGAAATGAACTAGTGTCTGCAGTTAATGATGAATATTTCTAAGGTTGAGAGGACTGGTTTAAAACCATAGTTGCCTTTTATCGGTGACTGCCTGTCTCAAGTCAGGAGTGAAATTTGTCTCTTCATATTGGTATTAGCAAAGAAATGTTGATGCTTTGGCAAGTCTGGAATCTCTTTGCTTTCATTGTTGGATTTGAAATTAATGAATATGGATCATGTTTTTGCTGTACTATTTGAAAATTACTTCATTGGCTATGTTGTGCTGTGGTGTTTGTTCTCCGACTCATAGTGATAGTGCAGGTAGAGTGTGTTTGTAATGTTCCAGATTCATAAATTTCACAAAAACGATGTAGGCCTACTTTACTCTTTTGCTGTAAACTTAGCTGACTGACAAGTCGGGAGAACTAAAAAGTGATAGGCCTAACAGGTCTCTTTTTATTTTTGACAGAAGTTATGAAATTTGTGTTTTTGGTGGTTAGGCCGATACATTTTTGAAATGAAATAGTGTCTGCAGTTAATGATGAATATTTCTAAGGTTGAGCGGACCGGTTTGAACCACCACTTGCTTTTTATGGGTGACTGCCTGTCTGAAGTCAGGAGTAAAATCTGTTTCTTCACATTGGTATTAGCAAAGAAATGTTGATGCTTTGGCAAGTCTAGAATCTCTTTGCTGTCATTATTGGGTTTGGAATTAATGAATATGGATCATGTTTTTGCTGTACTATTTGAAAATTACTTCATTGGCTATGTTGTGCTGTGGGCTTTGTTCTCCGACTCATAGTGATAGTGGAGGTAGAGTGTGTTTGTAATGTTCCAGATTCATAAATTTCACAAAAACGATATAGGCCTACTTTACTCTTTTGCTGTAAACTTAGCTGACTGACAAGTCGGGAAAACTTAAAGGTGATAGGCCTAACAGGTCTCTTTTTATTTTTGACAGAAGTAATGAAATTTGTGTTTTTGGTGGTTAGGCCGATACATTTTGGAAATGAACTAGTGTCTGCAGTTAATGATGAATATTTCTAAGATTTAGAGGACCGGTTTGAAACCACCAGTTGCCTTTTATGGGTGACTGCCTGTCTGAAGTCAGGAGTAAAATTTGTTTCTTCACATTGGTATTAGCAAAGATATGTTGATGCTTTGGCAAGTCTGGAATTTCTATGCTGTCATTGTTGGGTTTGGAATTAATGAATATGGATCATGCTTTTGCTTTACTATTTAAAAATTACTTCATTGGCTATGTTGTGCTGTGGGCTTTGTTCTCCGACTCATAGTGATAGTGGAGGTAGAGTGTGTTTGTAATGTTTCAGATTCATAAATTTCACAAAAACGATGTAGGCCTACTTTACTCTTTTGCTGTAAACTTAGCTGACTGACAAGTCGGGAGAACTAAAAGGTGATAGGCCTAACAGGTCTCTTTTTATTTTTGGCAGAAGTAATGAAATTTGTGTTTTTGGTGGTTAGGCCGATACATTTTTGAAATGAACTAATGTCTGCAGTTAATGATGAATATTTCTAAAGTTGAGCGGACCGGTTTGATCCACCAGTTGTTTTTTATGGGTGACTGCCTGTCTGAAGTCAGGAGTAAAATCTGTTTCTTCACATTGGTATTAGAAAAGAAATGTTGATGCTTTGGCAAGTCTGGAATCTCTTTGCTGTCATTGTTGGATTTGGAATTAATGAATTGGGATCATGTTTTTGCTGTACTATTTGAAAATTACTTCATTGGCTATGTTGTGCTGTGGGCTTTGTTCTCCGACTCATAGTGATAGTGAAGGTAGAGTGTGTTTGTAATGTTCCAGATTCATAAATTTCACAAAAACGATGTAGTCCTACTTTACTCTTTTGCTGTAAACATAGCTGACTGACAAGTCGGGAGAACTAAAAGGTGATAGGCCTAACAGATTTCTTTTTATTTTTGGCAGAAGTAATGAAATTTGTCTTTTTGGTGGTTAGGCCGATACATTTTGGAAATGAACTAGTGTCTGCAGTTAATGATGAATATTTCTTAGGTTGAGAGGACCGGTTTGAACCACCAGTTGCCTTTTATGGGTGACTACCTGTCTCGAGCCAGGAGTAAAATTTGTTTCTTCACATTGGTATTAGCAAAAAATGTTGATGCTTTGGCAAGTCTGGAATTTTTTGCTGTCATTGTTGGGTTTGGAATTAATGAATATGGATCATGCTTTTGCTCTCTTATTTGAAAATTACTTCATTGGCTATGTTGTGCTGTGGGCTTTGTTCTCCGACTCATAGTGATAGTGGAGGTAGAGTGTGTTTATAATGTTCCATATTCATAAATTTCACAAAATCGATGTAGGCCTACTTTACTCTTTTGCTGTAAACTTAGCTGACTGACAAGTCGGGAGAACTAAAAGGTGATAGGCCAAACAGGTCTCTTTATATTTTTGGCAGAAGTAATGAAATTTGTGTTTTTGGTGGTTAGGCCGATACATTTTGGAAATGAACTAGTGTCTGCAGTTAATGATGAATATTTCTAAGATTGAAAGGACCGGTTTGAAACAACCAGTTGCCTTTTATAGGTAGCTGCCTGTCTCAAGTCAGGAGTAAAATGTAGAGTGTGTTTGTAATGTTCCAAATTCATTTGTTTCTTCACATTGGTATTAGCAAAGAAATGTTGATGCTTTGGCAAGTCTGGAATCTCTTTGGTGTCATTGTTGGGGTTGGAATTAATGAATATGGATCATGTTTTTGCTGTACTATTTGAAAATTACTTCATTGGCTATGTTGTGCTGTGGGCTTTGTTCTCCGACTCATGGTGATAGTGGATGTAGAGTGTGTTTGTAATATTCCAGATTCATAAATTTTACAAAACGAGTTAGGCCTACTTTACATTTTTGCTGTAAACTAAGCTGACTGACAAGTGGGAGAACTTAAAGGTGATAGGCCTAACAGGTCTCTTTTTATTTTTGGCAGAAGTAATGAAATTTGTGTTTTTGGTGGTTAGGCCGATACATTTTGGAAATGAACTAGTGTCTGCAGTTAATGATGAATATTTCTAAGGTTGAGAGGACCGGTTTAAAACCATAGTTGCCTTTTATGGGTGACTGCCTGTCTCAAGTCAGGAGTAAAATCTGTTTCTTCACATTGGTATTAGCAAAGAAATGTTGATGCTTTGGCAAGTCTGGAATCTCTTTGCTGTCATTGTTGGATTTGGAATTAATGAATATGGATCATGTTTTTGCTGTACTATTTGAAAATTACTTCATTGGCTATGTCGTGCTGTGGGGTTTGTTCTCCGACTCATAGTGATAGTGGAGGTAGAGTGTGTTTGTAATGTTCCAGATTCATAAATTTCACAAAAACGATGTAGGCCTACTTTACTCTTTCGCTGTAAACTTAGCTGACTGACAAGTCGGGAGAACTAAAAGGTGATAGGCCTAACAGGTCTCTTTTTATTTTTGGCAGAAGTAATGAAATTTGTGTTTTTGGTGGTTAGGCCGATACATTTTGGAAATGAACTAGTGTCTGCAGTTACTGATGAATATTTCTAAGGTTGAGAGAACCGGTTTGAAATTACCAGTTGCATTTTATGGGTGACTGCCTGTCTCAAGTCAGGAGTGAAATTTGTCTCTTCATATTGGTATTAGCAAAGAAATGTTGATGCTTTGGCAAGTCTGGAATCTCTTTGCTTTCATTGTTGGATTTGAAATTAATGAATATGGATCATGTTTTTGCTGTACTATTTGAAAATTACTTCATTGGCTATGTTGTGCTGTGGGCTTTGTTCTCCGACTTATAGTGATAGTGGAGGTAGAGTGTGTTTGTAATGTTCCAGATTCATAAATTTCACAAAAACGATGTAGGCCTAATTTACTCTTTTGCTGTAAACTTAGCTGACTGACAAGTCGGGAGAACTAAAAGGTGATAGGCCTAACAGGTCTCTTTTTATTTTTGACAGAAGTAATGAAATTTGTGTTTTTGGTGGTTAGGCCGATACATTTTGGAAATGAACTAGTGTCTGCAGTTACTGATGAATATTTCTAAGGTTGAGCGGACCGGTTTGAACCACCAGTTGCTTTTTAAGGGTGACTGCCTGTCTGAAGTCAGGAGTAAAATTTGTTTCTTCACATTGGTATTAGCAAAGAAATGTTGATGCTTTGGCAAGTCTGGAATCTCTTTGCTGTCATCGTTGGGTTTGGAATTAATGAATATGCATCATGTTTTTGCTGTACTATTTGAAAATTACTTCATTGGCTATGTTGTGCTGGGGGCTTTGTTCTCCGACTCATAGTGATAGTGGAGGTAGAGTGTGTTTGTAATGTTCCAGATTCATAAATTTCACAAAAACGATGTAGGCCTACTTTACTCTTTTGCTGTAAACTTAGCTGACTGACAAGTCGGGAAAACTAAAAGGTGATAGGCCTAACAGGTCTCTTTTTATTTTTGACAGAAGTAATGAAATTTGTGTTTTTGGTGGTTAGGCCGATACATTTTGGAAATGAACTAGTGTCTGCAGTTAATGATGAATATTTCTAAGGTTGAGAGGACCGGTTTGAAACCACCAGTTGCCTTTTATGGGTGGCTGCCTGTCTCAAGTCAGGAGTAAAATTTGTTTCTTCACATTGGTATTAACAAAGAAATGTTGATGCTTTGGCAAGTCTGGAATTTCTTTGCTGTCATTGTTGGATTTGGAATTAATGAATATGGATCATGTTTTTGCTGTACTATTTGAAAATTACTTCATTGGCTATGTCGTGCTGTGGGGTTTTTTCTCCGACTCATAGTGATAGTGGAGGTAGAGTGTGTTTGTAATGTTCCAGATTCATAAATTTCACAAAAACGATGTAGGCATACTTTACTCTTTTGCTGTAAACTTAGCTGACTGACAAGTCGGGAGAACTAAAAAGTGATAGGCCTAACAGGTCTCTTTTTATTTTTGACAGAAGTAATGAAATTTGTGTTTTTGGTGGTTAGGCCGGTACATTTTGGAAATGAACTAGTGTCTGCAGTTAATGATGAATATTTCTAAGGTTGAGAGGACTGGTTTAAAACCATGGTTCCCTTTTATGGGTGACTGCCTGTCTCAAGTCAGGAGTAAAATTTGTCTCTTCATATTGGTATTAGCAAAGAAATGTTGATGCTTTGGCAAGTCTGGAATCTCTTTGCTGTCATTGTTGGATTTGGAATTAATGAATATGGATCATGTTTTTGCTGTACTATTTGAAAATTACTTCATTGGCTATGTTGTGCTGTGGGCTTTGTTCTCCGACTCATAGTGATAGTGAAGGTAGAGTGTGTTTTTAATGTTCCAGATTCATAAATTTCACAAAAACGATGTAGGCCTACTTTACTCTTTTGCTGTAAACATAGCTGACTGACAAGTCGGGAGAACTAAAAGGTGATAGGCCTAACAGATATCTTTTTATTTTTGGCAGAAGTAATGAAATTTGTGTTTTTGGTGGTAAGGCCGATACATTTTGGAAATGAACTAGTGTCTGCAGTTAATGATGAATATTTTTTAGGTTGAGAGGACCGGTTTGAACCACCAGTTGCCTTTTATGGGTGACTACCTGTCTCGAGCCAGGAGTAAAATTTGTTTCTTCACATTGGTATTAGCAAAAAATGTTGATGCTTTGGCAAGTCTGGAATTTCTTTGCTGTCATTGTTGGGTTTGGAATTAATGAATATGGATCATGTATTTGCTGTACTATTTGAAAATTACTTCATTGGCTATGTTGTGCTGTGGGGTTTGTTCTCCGACTCATAGTGATAGTGGAGGTAGAGTGTGTTTGTAATGTTTCAGATTCATAAATTTCACAAAAACGATGTAGGCCTACTTTACATTTTTGCTGTAAACTTAGCTGACTGACAAGTCGGAAAAACTAAAAGGTGATAGGCCTAACAAGTCTCTTTTTATTTTTTACAGAAGTAATGAAATTTGTGTTTTTGGTGGTTAGGCCGATACATTTTGGAAATGAACTAGTGTCTGCAGTTAATGATGAATATTTCAAAGGTTGAGAGGACCGGTTTAAAACCACAAGTTGCCTTTTATGGGTGACTGCCTGTCTCAAGTTAGGAGTAAAATTTGTTTCTTCACATTGGTATTAACAAAGAAATGTTGATGCTTTGGCAAGTCTGGAATTTCTTTGCTGTCATTGTTGGGTTTGGAATAAATGAATATGGATCATGTTTTTGCTGTACTATTTGAAAATTACTTCATTGGCTATGTCGTGCTGTGAGGTTTTTTCTCCGACTCATAGTGATAGTGGAGGTAGAGTGTGTTTGTAATGTTCCAGATTCATAAATTTCACAAAAACGATGTAGGCATACTTTACTCTTTTGCTGTAAACTTAGCTGACTGACAAGTCGGGAGAACTAAAAAGTGATAGGCCTAACAGGTCTCTTTTTATTTTTGACAGAAGTAATAAAATTTGTGTTTTTGGTGGTTAGGCCGATACATTTTGGAAATGAACTAGTGTCTGCAGTTAATGATGAATATTTCTAAGGTTGAGAGGACTGGTTTAAAACCATAGTTGCCTTTTATGGGTGACGCCTGTCTCACGTCAGGAGTTAAATTTGTCTCTTCATATTGGTATTAGCAAAGAAATGTAATGCTTTGGCAAGTCTGGAATCTCTTTGCTTTCATTGTTGGATATGAAATTAATGAATATGGATCATGTTTTTGCTGTACTATTTGAAAATTACTTCATTGGCTATGTTGTGCTGTGGGGTTTGTTCTCCGACTCATAGTGATAGTGGAGGTAGAGTGTGTTTGTAATGTTCCAGATTCATAAATTTCACAAAAACGATGTAGGCCTACTTTACTCTTTTGCTGTAAACTTAGCTGACTGACAAGTCGGGAGAACTAAAAAGTGATAGGCCTAACAGGTCTCTTTTTATTTTTGACAGAAGTTATGAAATTTGTGTTTTTGGTGGTTAGGCCGATACATTTTTGAAATGAAATAGTGTCTGCAGTTAATGATGAATATTTCTAAGGTTGAGCGGACCGGTTTGAACCACCACTTGCTTTTTATGGGTGACTGCCTGTCTGAAGTCAGGAGTAAAATCTGTTTCTTCACATTGGTATTAGCAAAGAAATGTTGATGCTTTGGCAAGTTTAGAATCTCTTTGCTGTCATTATTGGGTTTGGAATTAATGAATATGGATCATGTTTTTGCTCTACTATTTGAAAATTACTTCATTGGCTATGTTGTGCTGTGGGCTTTGTTCTCCGACTCATAGTGATAGTGGAGGTAGAGTGTGTTTGTAATGTTCCAGATTCATAAATTTCACAAAAACGATGTAGGCCTACTTTACTCTTTCGCTGTAAACTTAGCTGACTGACAAGTCGGGAAAACTTAAAGGTGATAGGCCTAACAGGTCTCTTTTTATTTTTGACAGAAGTAATGAAATTTGTGTTTTTGGTGGTTAGGCCGATACATTTTGGAAATGAACTAGTGTCTGCAGGTAATGATGAATATTTCTAAGATTTAGAGGACCGGTTTGAAACCACCAGTTGCCTTTTATGGGTGACTGCCTGTCTGAAGTCAGGAGTAAAATTTGTTTCTTCACATTGGTATTAGCAAAGATATGTTGATGCTTTGGCAAGTCTGGAATTTCTATGCTGTCATTGTTGGGTTTGGAATAAATGAATATGGATCATGATTTTGCTTTACTATTTGAAAATTACTTCATTGGCTATGTTGTGCTGTGGGCTTTGTTCTCCGACTCATAGTGATAGTGGAGGTAGAGTGTGTTTGTAATGTTTCAGATTCATAAATTTCACAAAAACGATGTAGGCCTACTTTACTCTTTTGCTGTAAACTTAGCTGACTGACAAGTCGGGAGAACTAAAAGGTGATAGGCTAACAGGTCTCTTTTTATTTTTGGCAGAAGTAATGAAATTTGTGTTTTTGGTGGTTATGCCGATACATTTTTGAAATGAACTAATGTCTGCAGTTAATGATGAATATTTCTAAAGTTGAGCGGACCGGTTTGATCCACCAGTTGTTTTTTATGGGTGACTGCCTGTCTGAAGTCAGGAGTAAAATCTGTTTCTTCACATTGGTATTAGCAAAGAAATGTTGATGCTTTGGCAAGTCTGGAATTTCTTTGCTGTCATTGTTGGGTTTGGAATTAATGAATATGGATCATGCTTTTGCTCTCCTATTTGAAAATTACTTCATTGGCTATGTTGTGCTGTGGGCTTTGTTCTCCGACTCATAGTGATAGTGGAGGTAGAGTGTGTTTATAATGTTCCAGATTCATAAATTTCACAAAATCGATGTAGGCCTACTTTACTCTTTTGCTGTAAACTTAGCTGACTGACAAGTCGGGAGAACTAAAAGGTGATAGGCCAAACAGGTCTCTTTTTATTTTTGGCAGAAGTAATGAAATTTGTGTTTTTGGTGGTTAGGCCGATACATTTTGGAAATGAGCTAGTGTCTGCAGTTAATGATGAATATTTCTAAGATTGAAAGGACCGGTTTGAAACAACCAGTTGCCTTTTATAGGTAGCTGCCTGTTTCAAGTCAGGAGTAAAATGTAGAGTGTGTTTGTAATGTTCCAAATTCATCTGTTTCTTCACATTGGTATTAGCAAAGAAATGTTGATGCTTTGGCAAGTCTGGAATCTCTTTGGTGTCATTGTTGGGGTTGGAATTAATGAATATGGATCATGATTTTGCTGTACTATTTGAAAATTACTTCATTGGCTATGTTGTGCTGTGGGCTTTGTTCTCCGACTCATGGTGATAGTGGATGTAGAGTGTGTTTGTAATATTCCAGATTCATAAATTTTACAAAACGAGGTAGGCCTACTTTACATTTTTGCTGTAAACTTAGCTGACTGACAAGTCGGGAGAACTTAAAGGTGATAGGCCTAACAGGTCTCTTTTTATTTTTGGCAGAAGTAATGAAATTTGTGTTTTTGGTGGTTAGGCCGATACATTTTGGAAATGAACTAGTGTCTGCAGTTAATGATGAATATTTCTAAGGTTGAGAGGACCGGTTTAAAACCATAGTTGCCTTTTATGGGTGACTGCCTGTCTCAAGTCAGGAGTAAAATTTGTTTCCTCACATTGGTATTAGCAAAGAAATGTTGATGCTTTGGCAAGTCTGGAATCTCTTTGCTGTCATTGTTGGATTTGGAATTAATGAATATGGATCATGTTTTTGCTGTACTATTTGAAAATTACTTCATTGGCTATGTTGTGCTGTGGGCTTTGTTCTCCGACTCATAGTGATAGTGGAGGTAGAGTGTGTTTGTAATGTTCCAGATTCATAAATTTCACAAAAACGATGTAGGCCTACTTTACTCTTTTGCTGTAAACTTAGCTGACTGACAAGTCGGGAGAACTAACAGGTGATAGGCCAAACAGGTCTCTTTTCATTTTTGGCAGAAGTAATGAAATTTGTGTTTTTTGTAGTAAGGCCGATACATTTGGGAAATGAACTAAGGTCTGCAGTTAATGATGAATATTTCAAAGGTTGATAAGACCGGTTTAAAACCAAAAGTTGCCTTTTATGGGTGACTGCCTGTCTCAAGTCAGGAGTAAAATTTGTTTCCTCACATTGGTATTAGCAAAGAAATGTTGATGCTTTGGCAAGTCTGGAATCTCTTTGCTTTCATTGTTGGATTTGGAATTAATGAATATGGATCATGTTTTTGCTGTACTATTTGAAAATTACTTCATTGGCTATGTTGTGCTGTGGGCTTTTTTCTCCGACTCATAGTGAAAGTGGAGGTAGATTGTGTTCGTAATGTTCCAGATTCATAAATTTCACAAAAACGATGTAGGCCTACTTTACATTTTTGCTGTAAACTTAGCTGACTGACAAGTCGGGAGAACTAACAGGTGATAGGCCTAACAGGTCTCTTTTTATTTTTGGCAGAAGTAATGAAATTTGTGTTTTTGGTGGTTAGGCCGATACATTTTTGAAATGAACTAATGTCTGCAGTTAATGATGAATATTTCTAAAGTTGAGCGGACCGGTTTGATCCACCAGTTGTTTTTTATGGGTGACTGCCTGTCTGAAGTCAGGAGTAAAATCTGTTTCTTCACATTGGTATTAGCAAAGAAATGTTGATGCTTTGGCAAGTCTGGAATCTCTTTGCTGTCATTGTTGGATTTGGAATTAATGAATATGGATCATGTTTTTGCTGTACTATTTGAAAATTACTTCATTGGCTATGTTGTGCTGTGGGCTTTGTTCTCCGACTCATAGTGATAGTGAAGGTAAAGTGTGTTTGTAATGTTCCAGATTCATAAATTTCACAAAAACGATGTAGTCCTACTTTACTCTTTTGCTGTAAACATAGCTGACTGACAAGTCGGGAGAACTGAAAGGTGAAAGGCCTAACAGATTTCTTTTTATTTTTGGCAAAAGTAATGAAATTTGTCTTTTTGGTGGTTAGGGCGATACATTTTGGAAATGAACTAGTGTCTGCAGTTAATGATGAATATTTCTTCGGTTGAGAGGACCGGTTTGAACCACCAGTTGCCTTTTATGGGTGACTACCTGTCTCGAGCCAGGAGTAAAATTTGTTTCTTCACATTGGTATTAGCAAAAAATGTTGATGCTTTGGCAAGTCTGGAATTTCTTTGCTGTCACTGTTGGGTTTGGAATTAATGAATATGGATCATGCTTTTGCTCTCCTATTTGAAAATTACTTCATTGGCTATGTTGTGCTGTGGGCTTTGTTCTCCGACTCATAGTGATAGTGGAGGTAGAATGTGTTTATAATGTTCCAGATTCATAAATTTCACAAAATCGATGTAGGCCTATTTTACTCTTTTGCTGTAAACTTAGCTGACTGACAAGTCGGGAGAACTAAAAGTGATAGGCCAAACAGGTCTCTTTATATTTTTGGCAGAATTAATGAAATTTGTGTTTTTGGTGGTTAGGCCGATACATTTTGGAAATGAACTAGTGTCTGCAGTTAATGATGAATATTTCTTAGATTGAAAGGACCGGTTTGAAACAACCAGTTCCCTTTTATAGGTAGCTGCCTGTCTCAAGTCAGCAGTAAAATGTAGAGTGTGTTTGTAATGTTCCAAATTCATTTGTTTCTTCACATTGGTATTAGCAAAGAAATGTTGATGCTTTGGCAAGTCTGGAATCTCTTTGGTGTCATTGTCGGGTTTGGAATTAATGAATATGGATCATGTTTTTGCTGTACTATTTGAAAATTACTTCATTGGCTATGTTGTGCTGTGGGCTTTGTTCTCCGACTCATGGTGATAGTGGATGTAGAGTGTGTTTGTAATATTCCAGATTCATAAATTTCACAAAACGATGTAGGCCTACTTTACATTTTTGCTATAAACTAAGCTGACTGACAAGTCGGGAGAACTTAAAGGTGATAGGCCTAACAGGTCTCTTTTTATTTTTGGCAGAAGTAATGAAATTTGTGTTTTTGGTGGTTAGGCCGATACATTTTGGAAATGAACTAGTGTCTGCAGTTAATGATGAATATTTCTAAGGTTGAGAGGACCGGTTTAAAACCATAGTTGCCTTTTATGGGTGACTGCCTGTCTCAAGTCAGGAGTGAAATTTGTCTCTTCATATTGGTATTAGCAAAGAAATGTTGATGCTTTGGCAAGTCTGGAATCTCTTTGCTTTCATTGTTGGATTTGAAATTAATGAATATGGATCATGTTTTTGCTGTACTTTTTGAAAATTACTTCATTGGGTATGTTGTGCTGTGGGCTTTGTTCTCCGACTCATAGTGATAGTGGAGGTAGAGTGTGTTTGTAATGTTCCAGATTCATAAATTTCACAAAAACGATGTAGGCCTACTTAACATTTTTGCTGTAAACTTAGCTGGCTGACAAGTCGAGAGAACTAAAAGGTGATAGGCCTAACAGGTCTCTTTTTATTTTTGGCAGAACTAGTGAAATTTGTGTTTTTGGTGGCTAGGCCGATACATTTTGGAAATGAACTAGTGTCTGCAGTTAATGATGAATATTTGTAAGATTGAAAGGACCGGTTTGAAACAACCAGTTGCCTTTTATAGGTGACTGCCTGTCTCAAGTCAGGAGTAAAATGTAGAGTGTGTTTGTAATGTTTCAGATTCATTTGTTCATTCACATTGGTATTAGCAAAGAAATGTTGATGCTTTGGCAAGTCTGGAATCTCTTTGCTGTCATTGTTGGTTGGAATTGATGAATATGGATCATGTTTTTGCTGTACTATTTGAAAATTACTTCATTGGCTATGTTGTGCTGTGGGCTTTGTTCTCCGACTCATAGTGATAGTGGAGGTAGAGTGTGTTTGTAATGTTCCAGATTCATAAATTTCACAAAAACGATGTAGGCCTACTTTACTCTTTTGCTGTAAACTTAGCTGACTGACAAGTCCGGAGAACTAACAGGTGATAGGCCAAACAGGTCTCTTTTCATTTTTGGCAGAAGTAATGAAATTTGTGTTTTTTGTAGTAAGGCCGATACATTTGGGAAATGAACTAAGGTCTGCAGTTAATGATGAATATTTCAAAGGTTGATAAGACCGGTTTAAAACCAAAAGTTGCCTTTTATGGGTGACTGCCTGTCTCAAGTCAGGAGTAAAATTTGTTTCCTCACATTGGTATTAGCAAAGAAATGTTGATGCTTTGGCAAGTCTGGAATCTCTTTGCTTTCATTGTTGGATTTGGAATTAATGAATATGGATCATGTTTTTGCTGTACTATTTGAAAATTACTTCATTGGCTATGTTGTGCTGTGGGCTTTTTTCTCCGACTCATAGTGAAAGTGGAGGTAGATTGTGTTCGTAATGTTCCAGATTCATAAATTTCACAAAAACGATGTAGGCCTACTTTACATTTTTGCTGTAAACTTAGCTGACTGACAAGTCGGGAGAACTAACAGGTGATAGGCCTAACAGGTCTCTTTTTATTTTTGGCAGAAGTAATGAAATTTGTGTTTTTGGTGGTTAGGCCGATACATTTTTGAAATGAACTAATGTCTGCAGTTAATGATGAATATTTCTAAAGTTGAGCGGACCGGTTTGATCCACCAGTTGTTTTTTATGGGTGACTGCCTGTCTGAAGTCAGGAGTAAAATCTGTTTCTTCACATTGGTATTAGCAAAGAAATGTTGATGCTTTGGCAAGTCTGGAATCTCTTTGCTGTCATTGTTGGATTTGGAATTAATGAATATGGATCATGTTTTTGCTGTACTATTTGAAAATTACTTCATTGGCTATGTTGTGCTGTGGGCTTTGTTCTCCGACTCATAGTGATAGTGAAGGTAAAGTGTGTTTGTAATGTTCCAGATTCATAAATTTCACAAAAACGATGTAGTCCTACTTTACTCTTTTGCTGTAAACATAGCTGACTGACAAGTCGGGAGAACTGAAAGGTGAAAGGCCTAACAGATTTCTTTTTATTTTTGGCAAAAGTAATGAAATTTGTCTTGGTGGTTAGGGCGATACATTTTGGAAATGAACTAGTGTCTGCAGTTAATGATGAATATTTCTTCGGTTGAGAGGACCGGTTTGAACCACCAGTTGCCTTTTATGGGTGACTACCTGTCTCGAGCCAGGAGTAAAATTTGTTTCTTCACATTGGTATTAGCAAAAAATGTTGATGCTTTGGCAAGTCTGGAATTTCTTTGCTGTCACTGTTGGGTTTGGAATTAATGAATATGGATCATGCTTTTGCTCTCCTATTTGAAAATTACTTCATTGGCTATGTTGTGCTGTGGGCTTTGTTCTCCGACTCATAGTGATAGTGGAGGTAGAATGTGTTTATAATGTTCCAGATTCATAAATTTCACAAAATCGATGTAGGCCTATTTTACTCTTTTGCTGTAAACTTAGCTGACTGACAAGTCGGGAGAACTAAAAGTGATAGGCCAAACAGGTCTCTTTATATTTTTGGCAGAATTAATGAAATTTGTGTTTTTGGTGGTTAGGCCGATACATTTTGGAAATGAACTAGTGTCTGCAGTTAATGATGAATATTTCTTAGATTGAAAGGACCGGTTTGAAACAACCAGTTCCCTTTTATAGGTAGCTGCCTGTCTCAAGTCAGCAGTAAAATGTAGAGTGTGTTTGTAATGTTCCAAATTCATTTGTTTCTTCACATTGGTATTAGCAAAGAAATGTTGATGCTTTGGCAAGTCTGGAATCTCTTTGGTGTCATTGTCGGGTTTGGAATTAATGAATATGGATCATGTTTTTGCTGTACTATTTGAAAATTACTTCATTGGCTATGTTGTGCTGTGGGCTTTGTTCTCCGACTCATGGTGATAGTGGATGTAGAGTGTGTTTGTAATATTCCAGATTCATAAATTTCACAAAACGATGTAGGCCTACTTTACATTTTTGCTATAAACTAAGCTGACTGACAAGTCGGGAGAACTTAAAGGTGATAGGCCTAACAGGTCTCTTTTTATTTTTGGCAGAAGTAATGAAATTTGTGTTTTTGGTGGTTAGGCCGATACATTTTGGAAATGAACTAGTGTCTGCAGTTAATGATGAATATTTCTAAGGTTGAGAGGACCGGTTTAAAACCATAGTTGCCTTTTATGGGTGACTGCCTGTCTCAAGTCAGGAGTGAAATTTGTCTCTTCATATTGGTATTAGCAAAGAAATGTTGATGCTTTGGCAAGTCTGGAATCTCTTTGCTTTCATTGTTGGATTTGAAATTAATGAATATGGATCATGTTTTTGCTGTACTTTTTGAAAATTACTTCATTGGGTATGTTGTGCTGTGGGCTTTGTTCTCCGACTCATAGTGATAGTGGAGGTAGAGTGTGTTTGTAATGTTCCAGATTCATAAATTTCACAAAAACGATGTAGGCCTACTTAACATTTTTGCTGTAAACTTAGCTGGCTGACAAGTCGAGAGAACTAAAAGGTGATAGGCCTAACAGGTCTCTTTTTATTTTTGGCAGAACTAGTGAAATTTGTGTTTTTGGTGGCTAGGCCGATACATTTTGGAAATGAACTAGTGTCTGCAGTTAATGATGAATATTTCTAAGATTGAAAGGACCGGTTTGAAACAACCAGTTGCCTTTTATAGGTGACTGCCTGTCTCAAGTCAGGAGTAAAATGTAGAGTGTGTTTGTAATGTTTCAGATTCATTTGTTCATTCACATTGGTATTAGCAAAGAAATGTTGATGCTTTGGCAAGTCTGGAATCTCTTTGCTGTCATTGTTGGTTGGAATTGATGAATATGGATCATGTTTTTGCTGTACTATTTGAAAATTACTTCATTGGCTATGTTGTGCTGTGGGCTTTGTTCTCCGACTCATAGTGATAGTGGATGTAGAGTGTGTTTGTAATGTTCCAGATTCATAAATTTCACAAAACGATGTAGGCCTATTTTACATTTTTGCTGTAAACTTAGCTGACCGACAAGTCGGGGGAACTTAAAGGTGATAGGCCTAACAGGCCTCTTTTTATTTTTGGCAGAAGTAATGAAATTTGTATTTTTGGTGGTTAGGCCGATACATTTTGGAAATGAACTAGTGTCTGCAGTTAATGATGAATATTTCTAAGGTTGAGAGGACCGGTTTAAAACCATAGTTGCCTTTTATGGGTGACTGCCTGTCTCAAGTCAGGAGTGAAATTTGTCTCTTCATATTGGTATTAGCAAAGAAATGTTGATGCTTTGGCAAGTCTGGAATCTCTTTGCTTTCATTGTTGGATTTGAAATTAATGAATATGGATCATGTTTTTGCTGTACTATTGGAAAATTACTTCATTGGCTATGTTGTGCTGTGGGCTTTGTTCTCCGACTCATAGTGATAATGGAGGTACAGTGTGTTTGTACTGTTCCAAATTCATAAATTTCACAAAAACGATGTAGGCCTACTTTACAATTTGATGTAAACTTAGCTGACTGACAAGTCGGGAGAACTAAAAGGTGATAGGCCTAACAGGTCTCTTTTTATTTTTGGCAGAAGTAATGAAATTTGTGTTTTTGGTGGTTAGGCCGATACATTTTGGAAATGAACTAGTGTCTGCAGTTAATGATGAATATTTCTAAGGTTGCGAAGACCGATTTAAAACCACCTGTTGCCTTTTATGGGTGACTGCCTGTCTCAAGTCAGGAGTAAAATCTGTTTCTTCACATTGGTATTAGCAAAGAAATGTTGATGCTTTGGCAAGTCTGGAATCTCTTTGCTGTCATTGTTGGATTTGGAATTAATGAATATGGATCATGTTTTTGCTGTACTATTTGAAAATTACTTCATTGGCTATGTTGTGCTGTGGGCTTTGTTCTCCGACTCATAGTGATAGTGGAGGTAGAGTGTGTTTGTAATGTTCCAGATTCATAAATTTCACAAAAACGATGTAGGCCTACTTTACTCTTTTTCTGTAAACTTAGCTGACTGACAAGTCGGGAGAACTAAAAGGTGATAGGCCTAACAGGTCTCTTTTCATTTTTGGCAGAAGTAATGAAATTTGTGTTTTTTGTAGTTAGGCCGATACATTTGGGAAATGAACTAAGGTCTGCAGTTAATGATGAATATTTCAAAGGTTGAGAGGACCGGTTTAAAACCAAAAGTTGCCTTTTATGGGTGACTGCCTGTCTCAAGTCAGGAGTGAAATTTGTCTCTTCATATTGGTATTAGCAAAGAAATGTTGATGCTTTGGCAAGTCTGGAATCTCTTTGCTTTCATTGTTGGGTTTGGAATTAATGAATATGGATCAGTTTTTGCTTTACTATTTGAAAATTACTTCATTGGCTATGTTGTGCTGTGGGCTTTGTTCTCCGACTCATAGTGATAATGGAGGTAGAGTGTGTTTGTAATGTTCCAGATTCATAACTTTCACAAAAAACGATGTAGGCTTACTTTACTCTTTTGCTGTAAACTTAGCTGACTGACAAGTCGGGAGAACTAAAAGGTGATAGGCCTAACAGTTCTCTTTTATTTTTGGCAGAAGTAATGAAATTTGTGTTTTTGGTGCTTAGGCCGATACACTTTGGAAATGAACTAGTGTTTGCAGTTAATGATGAATATTTCAAAGGTTGAGAGGACCGGTTTAAAACCACAAGTTGCCTTTTATGGGTGACTGCCTGTCTCAAGTCAGGAGTGAAATTTGTTTCTTCACATTGGTATTAGCAAAGAAATGTTGATGCTTTGGCAAGTCTGGAATCTCTTTGCTGTCATTGTTGGATTCGGAATTAATAAATATGGATCATGTTTTTGCTGTACTATTTCAAAATTACTTCATTGGTTATGTTGTGCTGTTGGCTTTGTTCTCCGACTCATAGTGATAGTGGAGGTAGAGTGTTTGTAATGTTCCAGATTCATAAATTTCACAAAAACGATGTAGGCCTACTTTACTCTTTTGCTGTAAACTAAGCTTACTGACAAGTCGGGAGAACTAAAAGGTGATAGGCCTAACAGGTCTCTTTTTATTTTTGGCAGAAGTAATGAAATTTGTGTTTTTGGTGCTTAGGCCGATATATTTTGGTAATGAACTAGTGTCTGCAGTTAATGATGAATATTTCTAATGTTGAGAGGACCGATTTTAAACCACCAGTTGCCTTTTATGGGTGACTGCCTTTCTCAAGTCAGGAGTGAAATTTGTTTCTTCACATTGGTATTAGCAAAGAAATGTTGATGCTTTGGCAAGTCTGGAATCTCTTTGTTTTCATTGATGGGTTTGGAATTAATGAATTTGGATCATGTTTTTGCTGTACTATTAGAAAATTACTTCATTGGCTATGTTGTGCTGTGGGCTTTGTTCTCAAACTCATAATGATAGTGGAGGTAGAGTGTGTTTGTAATGTTCCAGATTCATAAATTTCACAAAAACGATGTAGGCCTACTTTACTCTTTTGCTGTTAACTTAGCTGACTGACAAGTCGGGAGAACTAAAAGGTGATAGGCCTAACAGGTCTCTTTTTATTTTTGGCAGAAGTAATGAAATTTGTGTTTTCGGCGGTAAGGCCGATACATTTTGGAAATGAACCAGTGTCTGCAGTTAATGATGAATATTTCTAAGGTTGAGAGGACCGGTTTAAAACCACCAGTTGCATTTTGTGGGTGACTGCATGTCTCAAGTCAGGAGTGTAATTTGTCTCTTCACATTGGCATTAGCAAAGAAATGTTGATGCTTTGGCAAGTCTGGAATCTCTTTGCTGTCATTGTTGCGTTTGGAATTTATGAATATGGATCATGTTTTTGCTGTACTATTTGAAAATTACTTCATTGGCTATGTTGTGCCGTGGGCTTTGTTCTCAAACTCAAGGTGACAGTGGAGGTAGAGTGTGTTTGTAATGTTCCAGATTCATAAATTTCACAAAAACGATGTAGGCCTACTTTACTCTTTTGCTGTAAACTAAGCTTACTGACAAGTCGGGAGAACTAAAAGGTGATAGGCCTAACAGGTCTCTTTTTATTTTTGGCAGAAGTAATGAAATTTGTGTTTTTTGTAGTTAGGCCGATACATTTTGGAAATGAACTAGGATCTGCAGTTAATGATGAATATTTCAAAGGTTGAGAGGACCGGTTTAAAACCACAAGTTGCCTTTTATGGGTGACTGCCTGTCTCAAGTCACGAGTAAAATTTGTTTCCTCACATTGGTATTAGCAAAGAAATGTTGATGCTTTGGCAAGTCTGGAATCTCTTTGCTGTCATTGTTGGGTTTGGAATTAATGAATATGGATCATGTTTTTGCTGTACTATACTGAACCCCAATGAAAAGTATCCACATAAAAAAATTAACACATTAATTTTGTAAGTTACTAAGTACTGTGTGTGCATATATGCATGGTTTGGAGCCTACATCAGGGTCATTCAGGACAATTTTTTAACTTTTGCTGTGTTGTTACATAATGCATGTGACTTTTGTGCACCGAATATGGCTTCTGACCACCACTCCTATTGGATGGCTAAAATGACCTGATGTTTTCAGTGGCTTTAAAAAGGGATGTTCAGCCAAGAAAAAAGCCAGTGGTCTCAGGTGTGTTGAGGCGATCATGCCGCGTCTGAGCCAAGGTCAAAGACACCATGCTTTGGGGCTTGCAGAGGGTGGAGTCCCAATCACTCAAATCGCACAAAGAATGGGGTGTACTCGGCGCACCATCCAACGACTAATTGAACGGCAACAAGAAACTGGATCCGTAGATGATCGGCCTAGGCCTGGCCGAGAAAGAGTGACAACACCTGGCCAAGACCGTCACATCCGGCTGATGCACCTGCGAGACCGTTTCCGTACAGCAGCCCAAACAGCCCGTGAGACTCAAGGGGTGAATCACCGTCCTGTCAGTAGTTCTACTGTGGAGAGGCAACTGAGGAGCAGTGGCCTAACAGCCAGAAGACCTTACAGGGGTAACCTGCTGACCCAACCCAGAAGAGAAAGACGACTGCAGTGGTGTAGAGCACACTCCAGGTGGACTCGCCAGCAGTGGAATACCGTCCTTTTTACTGACGAGTCCCGTTTTTGTGTCAGCAGAGCAGATGGCAGAGAACGTGTGTGGCGCCGGACTGGGGAGAGATATGCAGATGCCTGTGTCCGTCAGGCAGATCGATGGGGTGGACCCTCTGTCATGGTGTGGGCAGGCATCAGCAACCGCTACCGGACACCCCTAGTGGTCATTCAAGGGATCCTCAATGCTAGGCGGTACATTGATGAGGTGCTGGAGCCGCACATGGTCCCATTTATGGAGCAGCATCAAGATCTGGCGATCTTTCAGCTGGACAATGCACGTGCACACTCTGCAAGATTAACAATGAACTTTCTCAATGAGAACAACATCAATGTCATGGAATGGCCAGCGTTCTCACCCGATCTGAGCCCTATTGAAGATTTGTGGGATCAGTTAGGCCAATGTATTCAACGGAGGACACCTAGGCCTACTACCCGAAACCAGCTGATCCAAGCTCTGCAGGAAGAATGGAATAATGTTCCCCAACACAGAATTCAAACCCTGGTCAGCAGTATGCGCCGCAGATGTATAGCATGTGTTGATGCTCGAGGTGGCCACATCCCATATTGAACAGAAAAATTTGTGTGACTTTCAATTAGGGCAGTTAATGACATTTTTTGCCTGTAAGTGACGTTAATGTCGGTAGAGCGTGACATTATTTTTACGCCAGAAAAGTGAATGCTTTGTTAAGTTCTAAGCACGTCTAGGTATGAAATGTTTCAAGTATAAGCAATAAAATACTTCAAAATTGGCATGTGGATACTTTTCATTGGGGTTCAGTATATTTGAAAATTACTTCATTGGCTATGTTATGCTGTGGGCTTTTTTCTCCGACTCATAGTGATACTGGAGGTAGGGTGTGTTTGTAATGTTCCAGATTCATAAATTTCACAAAAACGATGTAGTCCTACTTTGCTCTTTTTGCTGTAAACTTAGCTGACTGACAAGTCGGGAGAACTAAAAGGTGATAGGCCTAACAGGTCTCTTTTTATTTTTGGCAGAAGTAATGAAATTTGTATTTTTAGTGGCTAAGCCGATACATTTTGGAAATGAACTAGTGTCTGCAGTTAATGATGAATATTTCTAAGGTTGAGAGGACCGGTTTGAGCCACCACTTGACTTTTATGGGTGACTGCCTGTCTCAAGTCAGGAGTAAAATTTGTTTCTTCATATGGTATTAGCAAACAAATGTTGATGCTTTGGCAAGTCTGGAATCTCTTTGTTTTCATTGTTGGGTTTGGAATTAATGAATATGGATCATGTTTTTGCTGTACTATTTGAAAATTACTTCATTGGCTATGTTGTGCTGTGGGCTTTGTTCTCCGACTCATAGTGATAGTGGAGGTAGAGTGTGTTTGTAATGTTCCAGATTCATAAATTTCACAAAAACGATGTAGGCCTACTTTACTCTTTTGCTGTAAACTTAGCTGACTGACAGGTCCGGAGAAATAAAAGGTGATAGGCCTAACAGGTCTCTTTTTATTTTTGGCAGAAGTAATGAAATTTGTGTTTTTGGTGGTTAGGCCGATACATTTTGGAAATGAACTAGTGTCTGCAGGTAATGATGAATATTTCTAAGGTTGAGAGGACCGGTTTGAAACCACCAGTTGCCTTTTATGGGTGACTGCCTGTCTCAAGTCAGGAGTAAAATTTGTTTCTTCACATTGGTATTAGCAAAGAAATGTTGATGCTTTGGCAAGTTTGGAATCTCTTTGTTTTCATTGTTGGGTTTGGAGTTAATGAATTTGGATCATGTTTTTGCTGTACTATTTGAAAATTACTTCATTGGCTATGTTGTGCTGTGGGCTTTGTTCTCCAACTCATAGTGATAGTGGAGGTCGAGTGTGTTTGTAATGTTCCAGATTCATAAATTTCTCAAAAACGATGTAGGCCTACTTTACTCTTTTGCTGTAAACTTAGCTGACTGACAAGTCCGGAGAAATAAAAGGTGATAGGCCTAACAGGTCTCTTTTTATTTTTGGCAGAAGTAATGAAATTTGTGTTTTTGGTGGTTAGGCCGATACATTTTGGAAATGAACTAGTGTCTGCAGTTAATGATGAATATTTCTAAGGTTGAGAGGACCGGTTTAAAACCATAGTTGCCTTTTATGGGTGACTGCCTGCCTCAAGTCAGGAGTAAAATTTGTTTCTTCACATTGGTATTAGCAAAGAAATGCTGATGCTTTGGCACGTCTGAAATCTCTTTGCTGTCATTGTTGGGTTTGGAATTAATGAATATGGATCATGATTTTGCTGTCTATTAGAAAATTACTTCATTGGCTATGTTGTGCTGTGGGCTTTTTTCTCCGACTCATAGTGATGGTGGAGGTAGAGTGTGTTTGTAATGTTTCAGATTCATAAATTTCACAAAAACGATGTAGGCCTACTTTACATTTTTGCTGTAAACTTAGCTGACTGACAAGTCGGGAGAACTAAAAGGTGATAGGCCTAACAGGTCTCTTTTTATTTTTGGGAGAACTAATGAAATTTGTGTTTTTGGTGGTTAGGCCGATACAGTTTGGAAATGAACTAGTGTCTGCAGTTAATGATGAATATTTCAAGGGTTGAGAGGACCGGTTTAAAACCACCAGTTGCTTTTTATGGGTGACTGCCTGTCTCAAGTCAGGAGTAATATTTGTTTCTTCACATTCGTATTAACAAAGAAATGATGATGCTTTGGCAAGTCTGGAATCTCTTTGCTGTCATTGTTGGATTTGGAATTAATGAATATGGATCATGTTTTTGCTGTACTATTTGAAAATTACTTCATTGGCTATGTTGTACTGTGGGCTTTGTTCTCCGACTCATAGTGATAGTGGAGGTAGAGTGTGTTTGTAATGTTCCAGATTCATAAATTTCACAAAAACGATGTAGGCCTACTTTACTCTTTTGCTGTAAACTTAGCTGACTGACAAGTCGGGAGAACTTAAAGGTGATAGGCCTAACAGGTCTCTTTTTATTTTTGTCAGAAGCAATGAAATTTGTGTTTTTGGTGGTTAAGCCGATGCATTTTGGAAAGGAACTAGTGTCTGCAGTTAATGATGAATATTTCTAAGGTTGAGAGGACCGGTTTAAAACCATAGTTGCCTTTTATGGGTGACTGCCTGTCTCAAGTCAGGAGTGAAATTTGTCTCTTCATATTGGTATTAGCAAAGAAATGTTGATGCTTTGGCAAGTCTGGAATCTCTTTGCTGTCATTGTTGGGTTTGGAATTAATGAATATGGATCATGTTTTTGCTGTACTATTTGAAAATTACTTCATTGGCTATGTTGTGCTGTGGGCTTTGTTCTCCGACTCATAGTGATACTGGAGGTAGAGTGTGTTTGTAATGTTCCAGATTCATAAATTCCACAAAAAACAATGTAGGCCTACTTTACCCTTTTGCTGTAAACTTAGCTGACTGACAAGTCGTGAGAACTAAAAGGTGATAGGCTTAACAGGTCTCTTTTTATTTTTGGCAGAAGTAATGAAATTTGTGTTTTTGGTGGTTAGGCCCACACATTTTGGAAATGAACTAGTGTCTGCAGTTAATGATGAATATTTCTAAGGTTGAGAGGACCGGTTAAAAACCATAGTTGCCTTTTATGGGTGACTGCCTGTCTCAAGTCAGGAGTGAAATTTGTCTATTCATATTGGTATTAGCAAAGAAATGTTGATGCTTTGGCAAGTCTGGAATCTCTTTGCTTTCATTGTTGGGTTTGGAATTAATGAATATGGATCATGTTTTTGCTGAACTATTGGAAAATTACTTCATTGGCTATGTTGTGCTGTGGGCTTTGTTCTCTGACTCATAGTGATAGTGGAGGTAGGGTGTGTTTGTAATGTTCCAGATTTATAAATTTCACAAAACGATGTAGGCCTATTTTACATTTTTGCTGTAAACTTAGCTGACTGACAAGTCGGGGGAACTAAAAGGTGATAGGCCTAACAGGCCTCTTTTTATTTTTGGCAGAAGTAATGAAATTTGTGTTTTTGGTGCTTAGGCCGATACATTTTGGAAATGAACTAGTGTCTGCAGTTAATGATGAATATTTCTAAGGTTGAGAGGACCGATTTAAAACCACCAGTTGCTTTTTATGGGTGACTGCCTGTCTCAAGTCAGGAGTAAAATTTGTTTCCTCACATTGGTATTAGCAAAGAAATGTTGATGCTTTGGCAAGTCTGGAATCTCTTTGCTGTCATTGTTGGATTTGGAATTAATGAATATGGATCATGTTTTTGCTGTACTATTTGAAAATTACTTCATTGGCTATGTTGTGCTGTGGGCTTTGTTCTCCGACTCATAGTGATAGTGGAGGTAGAGTTTGTTCGTAATGTTCCAGATTCATAAATTTCACAAATGATGTAGGCCTACTTTACTCTTTTGCTGTAAACTTAGCTGACTGACAAGTCGGGAATACTAAAAGGTGATAGGCCTAACAGGTCTCTTTTTATTTTTGGCAGAACTAATGAAATTTGTGTTTTTGGTGGCTAGGCCGATACATTTTGGAAATGAACTAGTGTCTGCAGTTAATGATGTATATTTTTAAGGTTGAAAGGACTGGTTTGAACCACCATCTGCCTTTTATGGGTGACTGCCTGTCTCAAGTCAGGAGTAAAATTTGTTTCTTCACATTGGTATTAGCAAAGAAATGTTGATGCTTTGGCAAGTCTGGAATATCTTTGCTGTCATTGTTGGATTTGGAATTAATGAATATGGATCATGTTTTTGCTGTACTATTTGAAAATTACTTCATTGGCTATGTTGTGCTGTGGGCTTTTTTCTCCGACTCATAGTGATAGTGGAGGTAGAGTGTGTTTGTAATGTTCCAGATTCATAAATTTCACAAAAACGATGTAGGCCTACTTTACTCTTTTGCTGTAAACTTAGCTGACAGACAAGTCGGGAGAACTAAAAGGTGATAGGCCTAACAGGTCTCTTTTTATTTTTGGCAGAAGTAATGAAATTTGTGTTTTTTTTAGTTAGGCCGATACATTTGGGAAATGAACTAAGGTGTGCAGTTAATGATGAATATTTCAAAGGCTGAGAGGACCGGTTTAAAACCACAAGTTGCCTTTTATGGGTGACTGCCTGTCTCAAGTCAGGAGTAAAATTTGTTTCCTCACATTGGTATTAGCAAAGAAATGTTGATGCTTTGGCAAGTCTGGAATCTCTTTGCTGTCATTGTTGGATTTGGAATTAATAAATATGGATCATGTTTTTGCTGTACTATTTGAAAATTACTTCATTGGCTATGTTGTGCTGTGGGCTTTGTTCTCCGACTCATAGTGATAGTGGAGGTAGAGTTTGTTCGTAATGTTCCAGATTCATAAATTTCACAAATGATGTAGGCCTACTTTACTCTTTTGCTGTAAACTTAGCTGACTGACAAGTCGGGAGAACTAAAAGGTGATAGGCCTAACAGGTCTCTTTTTATTTTTGGCAGAAGTAATGAAATTTGTGTTTTTTTTAAGTTAGGCCGATACATTTGGGAAATGAACTAAGGTGTGCAGTTAATGATGAATATTTCAAAGGTTGAGAGGACCGGTTTAAAACCACAAGTTGCCTTTTATGGGTGACTGCCTGTCTCAAGTCAGGAGTAAAATTTGTTTCCTCACATTGGTATTAGCAAAGAAATGTTGATGCTTTGGCAAGTCTGGAATCTCTTTGCTGTCATTGTTGGATTTGGAATTAATGAATATGGATCATGTTTTTGCTGTACTATTTGAAAATTACTTCATTGGCTATGTTGTGCTGTGGGCTTTGTTCTCCGACTCATAGTGATAGTGGAGGTAGAGTGTGTTCGTAATGTTCCAGATTCATAAATTTCACAAAACGATGTAGACCTACTTAATCTTTTGCTGTAAACTTAGCTGACTGACAAGTCGGGAGTACTAAAAGGTGATAGGCCTAACAGGTCTCTTTTTATTTTTGGCAGATGTAATGAAATTTGAGTTTTTGGTGGCTAAGCCGATACATTTTGGAAATGAACTAGTGTCTCCAGTTAATGATGAATATTTAAGGTTGAGAGGACTGGTTTAAAACCATAGTTGCCTTTTATGGGTTATTGCCTGTGTCAAGTCAGGAGTGAAATTTGTCTCTTCATATTGGTATTAGCAAAGAAATGTTGATGCTTTGGCAAGTCCGGAATCTCTTTGCTTTCATTGTTGGGTTTGGAATTAATGAATATGGATCATTTTTTGCTTTACTATTTGAAAATTACTTCATTGGCTATGTTGTGCTGTTGGCTTTGTTCTCCGACTCATAGTGATAATGGAGGTAGAGTGTGTTTGTAATGTTCCAGATTCAAAACTTTCACAAAAAACGATGTAGGCCTACTTTACTCTTTTGCTGTAAACTTAGCTGACTGACGAGTCGGGAGAACTAAAAGGTGATAGGCCTAACAGGTCTCCTTTTATTTTTGGCAGAAGTAATGAAATTTGTGTTTTTGGTGCTTAGGCCGATACACTTTGGAAATTAACTAGTGTTTGCAGTTAATGTTGAATATTTCTAAGGTTGAGAGGACCAGTTTAAAACCACAAGTTGCCTTTTATGGGTGACTGCCTGTCTCAAGTCAGGAGTAAAATTTGTTTCCTCACATTGGTATTAGCAAAGAAATGTTGATGCTTTGGCAAGTCTGGAATCTCTTTGCTTCCATTGTTGGGTTTGGAATTAATGAATATTGATCATTTTTTGCTTTACTATTTGAAAATTACTTCATTGGCTATGTTGTGCTGTTGGCTTTGCTCTCCGACTCATAGTGATAGTGGAGGTAGAGCTTTTGTAATGTTCCAGATTCATAAATTTCACAAAAACGATATAGGCCTACTTTACTCTTTTGCTGTAAACTAAGCTTACTGACAAGTCGGGAGAACTAAAAGGTGATAGGCCTAACAGGTCTCTTTTTATTTTTGGCAGAAGTAATGAAATTTGTATTTTTAGTGGCTAAGCCGATACATTTTGGAAATGAACTAGTGTCTGCAGTTAATGATGAATATTTCTAATGTTAAGAGGACCGGTTTGAGCCACCAGTTGCCTTTTATGGGTGACTGCCTGTCTCAAGTCAGGAGTAAAATTTGTTTCTTCACATTGGCATTAGCAAAGAAATGTTGATGCTTTGGCAAGTCTGGAATCTCTTTGCTGCCATTGTTGCGTTTGGAATTAATGAATATGGATCATGTTTTTGCTGTACTATTTGAAAATTACTTCATTGGCTATGTTGTGCTGTGGGCTTTGTTCTCCGACTCATAGTGATAGTGGAGGTAGAGTTTGTTCGTAATGTTCCAGATTCATAAATTTCACAAATGATGTAGGCCTACTTTACTCTTTTGCTGTAAACTTAGCTGACTGACAAGTCGGGAGAACTAAAAGGTGATAGGCCTAACAGGTCTCTTTTTATTTTTGGCAGAAGTAATGAAATTTGTGTTTTTGGTGGCTAGGCCGATACATTTTGGAAATGAACTAGTGTCTGCAGTTAATGATGTATATTTTTAAGGTTGAGAGGACTGGTTTGAACCACCATCTGCCTTTTATGGGTGACTGCCTGTCTCAAGTCAGGAGTAAAATTTGTTTCTTCACATTGGTATTAGCAAAGAAATGTTGATGCTTTGGCAAGTCTGGAATCTCTTTGCTGTCATTGTTGGATTTGGAATTAATGAATATGGATCATGTTTTTGCTGTACTATTTGAAAATTACTTCATTGGCTATGTTGTGCTGTGGGCTTTGTTCTCCGACTCATAGTGATAGTGGAGGTAGAGTGTGTTTGTAATGTTCCAGATTCATAAATTTCACAAAAACGATGTAGGCCTACTTTACTCTTTTGCTGTAAACTTAGCTGACTGACAAGTCGGCAGATATAAAAGGTGATAGGCCTAACAGGTCTCTTTTTATTTTTGGCAGAAGTAATGAAATTTGTGTTTTTTTTAGTTAGGCCGATACATTTGGGAAATGAACTAAGCTGTGCAGTTAATGATGAATATTTCAAAGGTTGACAGGACTGGTTTAAAACCATAGTTGCCTTTTATGGGTTATTGCCTGTCTCAAGTCAGGAGTGAAATTTGTCTCTTCATATTGGTATTAGCAAAGAAATGTTGATGCTTTGGCAAGTCCGGAATCTCTTTGCTTTCATTGTTGGGTTTGGAATAAATGAATATTGATCATTTTTTGCTTTACTTTTTGAAAATTACTTCATTGGCTATGTTGTGCTGTGGGCTTTGTTCTCCGACTCATAGTGATAGTGGAGGTAGAGTGTGTTCGTAATGTTCCAGATTCATAAATTTCACAAAAACGATGTAGGCCTACTGAATCTTTTGCTGTAAACTTAGCTGACTGACAAGTCGGGAGTACTAAAAGGTGATAGGCCTAACAGGTCTCTTTTTATTTTTGGCAGAAGTAATGAAATTTGAGTTTTTGGTGGTTAAGCCGATACATTTTGGAAATGAACTAGTGTCTGCAGTTAATGATGAATATTTCTAAGGTTGAGAGGACCGGTTTAAAACCATAGTTGCCTTTTATGGGTTACTGCCTGTCTCAAGTCAGGAGTGAAATTTGTCTCTTCATATTGGTATTAGCAAAGAAATGTTGATGCTTTGGCAAGTCTGGAATCTCTTTGCTTCCATTGTTGGGTTTGGAATTAATGAATATTGATCATTTTTTGCTTTACTATTTGAAAATTACTTCATTGGCTATGTTGTGCTGTTGGCTTTGCTCCCCGACTCATAGTGATAGTGGAGGTAGAGTGTTTGTAATGTTCCAGATTCATAAATTTCACAAAAAACGATATAGGCCTACTTTACTCTTTTGCTGTAAACTAAGCTTACTGACAAGTCGGGAGAACTAAAAGGTGATAGGCCTAACAGGTCTCTTTTTATTTTTGGCAGAAGTAATGAAATTTGTATTTTTAGTGGCTAAGCCGATACATTTTGGAAATGAACTAGTGTCTGCAGTTAATGATGAATATTTCTAATGTTGAGAGGACCGGTTTGAGCCACCAGTTGCCTTTTATGGGTGACTGCCTGTCTCAAGTCAGGAGTAAAATTTGTTTCTTCACATTGGCATTAGCAAAGAAATGTTGATGCTTTGGCAAGTCTGGAATCTCTTTGCTGCCATTGTTGCGTTTGGAATTAATGAATATGGATCATGTTTTTGCTGTACTATTTGAAAATTACTTCATTGGCTATGTTGTGCTGTGGGCTTTGTTCTCCGACTCATAGTGATAGTGGAGGTAGAGTGTGTTTGTAATGTTCCAGATTCATAAATTTCACAAAAACGATGTAGGCCTACTTTACTCTTTTGCTGTAAACTTAGCTGACTGACAAGTCGGGAGAACTAAAAGGTGATAGGCCTAACAGGTCTCTTTTTATTTTTGGCAGAAGTAATGAAATTTGTGTTTTTTGTAGTTAGGCCGATACATTTTGGAAATGAACTAGTGTCTGCAGTTAATGATTAATATTTCTGAGGTTGAGAGGACCAGTTTAAAACCACCAGTTGCCGTTTATGGGTGACTGACTGTCTCAAGTCAGGAGTAAAATTTGTTTCCTCACATTGGTATTAGCAAAGAAATGTTGATGCTTTGGCAAGTCTGGATTCTCTTTGCTGTCATTGTTGGATTTGGAATTAATGAATATGGATCATGTTTTTGCTGTACTATTTGAAAATTACTCCATTGGCTATGTTGTGCTGTTGGCTTTGCTCTCCGACTCATAGTGATAGTGGAGGTAGAGTGTTTGTAATGTTCCAGATTCATAAATTTCACAAAAACGATGTAGGCCCACTTTACTCTTTTGCTGTAAACTAAGCTTACTGACAAGTCGGGAGAACTAAAAGGTGATAGGCCTCACAGGTCTCTTTATATTTTTGGCAGAAGTAATGAAATTTGTGTTTTTGGTGCTTAGGCCGATATATTTTGGTAATGAACTAGTGTCTGCAGTTAATGATGAATATTTCTAATGTTGAGAGGACCGATTTAAAACCACCAGTTGCCTTTTATGGGTGACTGCCTGTCTGAAGTCAGGAGTGAAATTTGTTTCTTTACATTGGTATTAGCAAAGAAATGTTGATGCTTTGGCAAGTCTGGAATCTCTTTGCTGTCATTGTTGGGTTTGGAATTAATGAATATGGATCATGTTTTTGCTGTACTATTTGAAAATTACTTCATTGGCTATGTTGTGCTGTGGGCTTTGTTCTCCGACTCATAGTGATAGTGGAGGTAGAGTGTGTTTGTAATGTTCCAGATTCATAAATTTCACAAAAACGATGTAGTCCTACTTTGCTCTTTTTGCTGTAAACTTAGTTGACTGACAAGTCGGGAGAACTAAAAGGTGATAGGCTTAACAGGTCTCTTTTATTTTTTTTGGCAGAAGTAATGAAATTTGTATTTTTAGTGGCTAAGCCGATACATTTTGGAAATGAACTAGTGTCTGCAGTTAATGATGAATATTTCTAAGGTTGAGAGGACCGGTTTGAGCCACCACTTGACTTTTATGGGTGACTGCCTGTCTCAAGTCAGGAGTAAAATTTGTTTCTTCACATTGGCATTAGCAAAGAAATGTTGATGCTTTGGCAAGTCTGGAATCTCTTTGCTGTCATTGTTGGGTTTGGAATTAATGAATATGGATCATGTTTTTGCTGTACTATTTGAAAATTACTTCATTGGCTATGTTGTGCTGTGGGCTTTGTTCTCCAACTCATAGTGATAGTGGAGGTAGAGTGTGTTTGTAATGTTCCAGATTCATAAATTTCACAAAAACGATGTAGGCCTACTTTACTCTTTTGCTGTAAACTTAGCTGACTGACAAGTCGGGAGAACTAAAAGGTGGTAGGCCTAACAGGTTTCTTTTTATTTTTGGCAGAAGTAATGAAATTTGTGTTTTTTGTAGTTAGGCCGATACATTTTGGAAATGAACTAGGATCTGCAGTTAATGATGAATATTTCAAAGGTTGAGAGGACCGGTTTAAAACAACAAGTTGCCTTTTATGGGTGACTGCCTGTCTCAAGTCAGGAGTAAAATCTGTTTCCTCACATTGGTATAAGCAAAGAAATGTTGATGCTTTGGGAAGTCTGGAATTTCTTTGCTGTCATTGTTGGGTTTGGAATTAATGAATATGGATCATGTTTTTGCTGTACTATTTGAAAATTACTTCATTGGCTATGTTGTGCTGTGGGCTTTTTTCTCCGACTCATAGTGATACTGGAGGTAGAGTGTGTTTGTAATGTTCCAGATTCATAAATTTCACAAAAACGATGTAGTCCTACTTTGCTCTTTTTGCTGTAAACTTTGCTGACAGACAAGTCGGGAGAACTAAAAGGTGATAGGCCTAACAGGTCTCTTTTTATTTTTGGCAGTAGTAATGAAATTTGTGTTTTTGGTGGTTAGGCAGATACATTTTGGAAATGAACTAGTGTCTGCAGTTACTGATGAATATTTCTTAGGTTGAAACGACCGGTTTAAAACCACCAGTTGCCTTTTTTGGGTGCATGCCTGTCTCAAGTCAGGAGTAAAATTTATTTCTTCACATTGGTATTAGCAAAGAAATGTTGATGCTTTGGCAAGTCTGGAATCTCTTTGCTGTCATTGTTGGGTTTGGAATTAATGAATATGGATCATGTTTTTGCTGTACTATTTGAAAATTACTTCATTGACTATGTTGTACTGTGGGCTTTGTTCTCCGACTCATAGTGATAGTGGAGGTAGAGTGTGTTTGTAATGTTCCAGATTTATAAATTTCACAAAAACGATGTAGGCCTACTTTACTCTTTTGCTGTAAACTTAGCTGACTGACAAGTCGGGAGAACTAAAAGGTGATAGGCTTAACAGGTCTCTTATTATTTTTGGCAGAAGTAATGAAATTTGTGTTTTTGGTGGTTAGGCCGATACATTTTGGAAATGAACTAGTTTCTGCAGTTAATGATGAATATTTCAAGGGTTGAGAGGACCGGTTTAAAACCACCAGTTGCTTTTTATGGGTGACTGCCTGTCTCAAGTCAGGAGTAAAATTTGTTTCTTCACATTGGTATTAACAAAGAAATGTTGATGCTTTGGCAAGTCTGGAATCTCTTTGCTGTCATTGTTGGATTTGGAATTAATGAATATGGATCATGTTTTTGCTGTACTATTTGATAATTACTTCATTGGCTATGTTGTGCTGTGGGCTTTGTTCTCAAACTCATAGTGATAGTGGAGGTAGAGTGTGTTTGTAATGTTCCAGATTCATAAATTTCACTAACGATGTAGGCCTACTTTGCTCTTTTGCTGTAAACTTAGCTGACTGACAAGTCGGGAGAACTAAAAGGTGATAGGCCTAACAGGTCTCTTTTTATTATTGTCAGAAGCAATGAAATTTGTGTTTTTGGTGGTTAAGCCGAAACATTTTGGAAATGAACTAGTGTCTGCAGTTAATGATGAATATTTCTTCGGTTGAAAGGACCGGTTTAAAACCATAGTTGCCTTTTATGGGTGACTGCCTGTCTCAGGTCAGGAGTAAAATTTGTCTCTTCACATTGGTATTAGCAAAGAAATCTTGATGCTTTGGCACGTCTGAAATCTCTTTGCTGTCATTGTTGGGTTTGGAATTCATGAATATGGATCATGTTTTTGCTGTCTATTAGAAAATTACTTCATTGACTATGTTGTGCTGTGGGCTTTGTTCTCCGACTCATAGTGATAGTGGAGGTAGAGTGTGTTTGTAATGTTCCAGATTCATAAATTTCACCAAAAAAAATGTAGGCCTACTTTACTCTTTTGCTGTAAACTTAGCTGACTGACAAGTCGGGAGAACTAAAAGGTGGTAGGCCTAACAGGTTTCTTTTTATTTTTGGCAGAAGTAATGAAATTTGTGTTTTTTGTAGTTAGGCCGATACATTTTGGAAATGAACTAGGATCTGCAGTTAATGATGAATATTTCAAAGGTTGAGAGGACCGGTTTAAAACAACAAGTTGCCTTTTATGGGTGACTGCCTGTCTCAAGTCAGGAGTAAAATCTGTTTCCTCACATTGGTATAAGCAAAGAAATGTTGATGCTTTGGGAAGTCTGGAATTTCTTTGCTGTCATTGTTGGGTTTGGAATTAATGAATATGGATCATGTTTTTGCTGTACTATTTGAAAATTACTTCATTGGCTATGTTGTGCTGTGGGCTTTTTTCTCCGACTCATAGTGATACTGGAGGTAGAGTGTGTTTGTAATGTTCCAGATTCATAAATTTCACAAAAACGATGTAGTCCTACTTTGCTCTTTTTGCTGTAAACTTTGCTGACAGACAAGTCGGGAGAACTAAAAGGTGATAGGCCTAACAGGTCTCTTTTTATTTTTGGCAGTAGTAATGAAATTTGTGTTTTTGGTGGTTAGGCAGATACATTTTGGAAATGAACTAGTGTCTGCAGTTACTGATGAATATTTCTTAGGTTGAAACGACCGGTTTAAAACCACCAGTTGCCTTTTTTGGGTGCATGCCTGTCTCAAGTCAGGAGTAAAATTTATTTCTTCACATTGGTATTAGCAAAGAAATGTTGATGCTTTGGCAAGTCTGGAATCTCTTTGCTGTCATTGTTGGGTTTGGAATTAATGAATATGGATCATGTTTTTGCTGTACTATTTGAAAATTACTTCATTGACTATGTTGTACTGTGGGCTTTGTTCTCCGACTCATAGTGATAGTGGAGGTAGAGTGTGTTTGTAATGTTCCAGATTTATAAATTTCACAAAAACGATGTAGGCCTACTTTACTCTTTTGCTGTAAACTTAGCTGACTGACAAGTCGGGAGAACTAAAAGGTGATAGGCTTAACAGGTCTCTTATTATTTTTGGCAGAAGTAATGAAATTTGTGTTTTTGGTGGTTAGGCCGATACATTTTGGAAATGAACTAGTTTCTGCAGTTAATGATGAATATTTCAAGGGTTGAGAGGACCGGTTTAAAACCACCAGTTGCTTTTTATGGGTGACTGCCTGTCTCAAGTCAGGAGTAAAATTTGTTTCTTCACATTGGTATTAACAAAGAAATGTTGATGCTTTGGCAAGTCTGGAATCTCTTTGCTGTCATTGTTGGATTTGGAATTAATGAATATGGATCATGTTTTTGCTGTACTATTTGATAATTACTTCATTGGCTATGTTGTGCTGTGGGCTTTGTTCTCAAACTCATAGTGATAGTGGAGGTAGAGTGTGTTTGTAATGTTCCAGATTCATAAATTTCACTAACGATGTAGGCCTACTTTGCTCTTTTGCTGTAAACTTAGCTGACTGACAAGTCGGGAGAACTAAAAGGTGATAGGCCTAACAGGTCTCTTTTTATTATTGTCAGAAGCAATGAAATTTGTGTTTTTGGTGGTTAAGCCGAAACATTTTGGAAATGAACTAGTGTCTGCAGTTAATGATGAATATTTCTTCGGTTGAAAGGACCGGTTTAAAACCATAGTTGCCTTTTATGGGTGACTGCCTGTCTCAGGTCAGGAGTAAAATTTGTCTCTTCACATTGGTATTAGCAAAGAAATCTTGATGCTTTGGCACGTCTGAAATCTCTTTGCTGTCATTGTTGGGTTTGGAATTCATGAATATGGATCATGTTTTTGCTGTCTATTAGAAAATTACTTCATTGACTATGTTGTGCTGTGGGCTTTGTTCTCCGACTCATAGTGATAGTGGAGGTAGAGTGTGTTTGTAATGTTCCAGATTCATAAATTTCACCAAAAAAAATGTAGGCCTACTTTACTCTTTTGCTGTAAACTTAGCTGACTGACAAGTCGGGAGAACTAAAAGGTGATAGGCCTAACAGGTCTCTTTTTATTTTTGGCAGAAGTAATGAAATTTGTGTTTGTGGTGGTTAGGCTGATGCATTTTGGAAATGAACTAGTGTCTGCAGTTAGTGATGAATATTTCTTAGGTTGAGAGGACCGGTTTAAAACCATAGTTGCCTTTTATGGGTGACTGCCTGTCTCAAGTCAGGAGTGAAATTTGTCTCTTCATATTGGTATTAGCAAAGAAATGTCGATGCTGTGGCAAGTCTGGAATTTCTTTGCTGTCATTGTTGGGTATGGAATTAATGAATATGGATCATGTTTTTGCTGTACTATTTGAAAATTACTTCATTGGCTATGTTGTGCTGTTGGCTTTGTTCTCCGACTCATAGTGATAGTGGAAGTACAGTGTGTTTCTAATGTTCCAGATTCATAAATTTCACAAAAAACAATGTAGGCCTACTTTACCCTTTTGCTGTAAACTTAGCTGACTGACAAGTCGGGAGAACTAAAAGGTGATAGGCTTAACAGTTCTCTTTTTATTTTTGGCAGAAGGACTGAAATTTGTGTTTTTGGTGCTTAGGCCGACACATTTTGGAAATGAACTAGTGTCTGCAGTTAATGATGAATATTTCTTAGGTTGAGAGGACCGGTTAGAAACCATAGTTGCCTTTTATGGGTGACTGCATGTCTCAAGTCAGGAGTGAAATTTGTCTCTTCATATTGGTATTAGCAAAGAAATGTCGATGCTGTGGCAAGTCTGGAATTTCTTTGCTGTCCTTGTTGGGTTTGGAATTAATGAATATGGATCATGTTTTTGCTGTACTATTTGAAAATTACTTCATTGGCTATGTTGTGCTGTGGGCTTTGTTCTCCGACTCATAGTGATAGTGGAGGTAGGGTGTGTTTGTAATGTTCCAGATTTATAAATTTCACAAAAAAAATGTAGGCGTACTTTACTCTTTTGCTGTAAACTTAGCTGACTGACAAGTCGGGAGAACTTAAAGGTGATAGGCCTAACAGGGCTCTTTTTATTTTTGGCAGAAGTAATTAAATTTGTGCTTTTGGTGGTTAGGGCGATACATTTTTGAAATGAACTAGTGTCTGCAGTTACTGATGAATATTTTAAGGTTGAGAGGACCGGTTTAAAACCACCAGTTGCCTTTTATGGGTGATTGCCTGTCTCAAGTCAGGAGTGAAATTTGTTTCTTCACATTGGTATTAGCAAAGAAATGTTGATGCTTTGGGAAGTCTGGAATCTCTTTGCTGTCATTGTTGGGTTTGGAATTAATGAGTATGGATCATGTTTTTGCTGTACTATTTGAAAATTAGTTCATTGGCTATGTTGTGCTGTGGGCTTTGTTCTCCGACTCATAGTGATAGTGGAGGTAGAGTGTGTTTGTAATGTTCCAGATTCATAAATTTCATAAAAAACGATGTAGACCAACTTTACTCTGTTGCTGTAAACTTAGCTGACTGACAAGTCGGGAGAACTAAAAGGTGATAAGCCTAACAGGTCTCTTTTTATTTTTGGCAGAAGTAATGAAATTTGTGTTTTTGGTGCTTAGGCCAATACACTTTGGAAATGAACTAGTGTTTGCAGTTAATGTTGAATATTTCTAAGGTTGATAGGACCGGTTTAAAACCACCAGTTGCCTTTTATGGGTGACTGCCTGTCTCAAGTCAGGAGTGAAATTTGTTTCTTCACATTGGTATTAGCAAAGAAATGTTGATGCTTTGGGAAGTCTGGAATCTCTTTGCTGTCATTGTTGGGTTTGGAATTAATGAGTATGGATCATGTTTTTGCTGTACTATTTGAAAATTAGTTCATTGGCTATGTTGTGCTGTGGGCTTTGTTCTCCGACTCATAGTGATAGTGGAGGTAGAGTGTGTTTGTAATGTTCCAGATTCATAAATTTCATAAAAAACGATGTAGACCAACTTTACTCTGTTGCTGTAAACTTAGCTGACTGACAAGTCGGGAGAACTTAAAGGTGATAAGCCTAACAGGTCTCTTTTTATTTTTGGCAGAAGTAATGAAATTTGTGTTTTTGGGGCTTAGGCCGATACACTTTGGAAATGAACTAGTGTTTGCAGTTAATGTTGAATATTTCTAAGGTTGATAGGACCGGTTTTAAACCACCATTTGCCTTTTATCGGTGACTGCCTGTCTCAAGTCAGGAGTGAAATTTGTTTCTTCACATTGGTATTAGCAAAGAAATGTTGATGCTTTGGCAAGTCTGGAATCTCTTTGCTGTCATTGTTGGGTTTGGAATTAATGAATATGGATCATGTTTTTGCTTTACTATTTGAAAATTACTTCATTGGCTATGTTGTGCTGTGGGCTTTGTTCTCCGACTCATAGTGATAGTGGAGGTAGAGTGTGTTTGTAATGTTCCAGATTCATAAATTTCACAAAAAAACGATGTTGGCCTACTTTACTCTTTAGCTGTAAACTAAGCTTACTGACAAGTCGAGAGAACTGAAGGGTGATAGGCCTAACAGGTCTCTTTATATTTTTGGGAGTAGTAATGAAATTTGTGTTTTTGGTGGTTAGGCCGATACATTTTGGAAATGAACTAGTGTCTGCAGTTAATGATGAATATTTCTAAGGTTGAGAGGACCGGTTTAAAACCACCAGTTGCCTTTTATGGGTGACTGCCTGTCTCAAGTCAGGAGTGAAATTTGTCTCTTCACATTGGTATTAACAAAGAAATGTTGATGCTTTGGCAAGTCTGGAATTTCTTTGCTGTCATTGTTGGGTTTGGAATTAATGAATATGGATCATGTTTTTGCAGTACTATTTGAAAATTACTTTATTGACTATGTTGTACTGTGGGCTTTGTTCTCCGACTCATAGTGATAGTGAAAGTACAGTGTGTTTCTAATGTTCCAGATTTATAAATTTCACAAAAAACAATGTAGGCCTACTTTACCCTTTTGCTGTAAACTTAGCTGACTGACAAGTCGGGAGAACTAAAAGGTGATAGGCTTAACAGGTCTCTTTTTATTTTTGGCAAAAGGACTGAAATTTGTGTTTTTGGTGCTTAGGCCGACACATTTTGGAAATGAACTAGTGTCTGCAGTTAATGATGAATATTTCTTAGGTTGAGAGGACCGGTTAAAAACCATAGTTGCCTTTTATGGGTGACTGCATGTCTCAAGTCAGGAGTGAAATTTGTCTCTTCATATTGGTATTAGCAAAGAAATGTTGAATCTTTGGCAAGTCGGGAATCTCTTTGTTTTCATTGTTGGGTTTGGAATTAATGAATATGGATCATGTTTTTGGTTTACTATTTGAAAATTACTTCATTGGCTATGTTGTGCTGTGGGCTTTGTTCTCTGACTCATGGTAATAGTGGAGGTAGAGTGTGTTTGTAATGTTCCAGATTCATAAATTTCACAAAAATGATGTAGGACTACTTTACTCTTTTGCTGTAAACTTGGCTGACTGACAAGTCGGAAGAACTTAAAGGTGATAGGCCTAACAGGGCTCTTTTTATTTTTGGCAGAAGTAATTAAATTTGTGATTTTGGTGGCTAGGCCGATACATTTTGGAAATGAACTAGTGTCTGCAGTTACTGATGAATATTTTAAAGTTGAGAGGACCTGTTAAAACCACCAGTTGCCTTTTATGGGTGATTGCCTGTCTCAAGTCAGGAGTGAAATTTGTTTCTTCACATTGGTATTAGCAAAGAAATGTTGATGCTTTGGGAAGTCTGGAATCTCTTTGCTGTCATTGTTGGGTTTGGAATAAATGAGTATGGAACATGTTTTTGCTGTACTATTTGAAAATTACTTCATTGGCTATGTTATGCTGTGGGCTTTGTTCTCCGACTCATAGTGATAGTGGAGGTAGAGTGTGTTTGTAATGTTCCAGATTCATAAATTTCATAAAAAACGATGTAGACCAACTTTACTCTGTTGCTGTAAACTTAGCTGACTGACAAGTCGGGAGAACTAAAAGGTGATAAGCCTAACAGGTCTCTTTTTATTTTTGGCAGAAGTAATGAAATTTGTGTTTTTGGTGCTTAGGCCGATACACTTTGGAAATGAACTAGTGTTTGCAGTTAATGTTGAATATTTCTAAGGTTGATAGGACCGGTTTAAAACCACAAGTTGCCTTTTATGGGTGACTGCCTGTCTCAAGTCAGGAGTGAAATTTGTTTCTTCACATTGGTATTAGCAAAGAAATGTTGATGCTTTGGCAAGTCTGGAATCTCTTTGCTGTCATTGTTGGGTTTGGAATTAATGAAAATGGATCATGTTTTTGCTGTACTATTTGAAAATTACTTTATTGACTATGTTGTACTTTGGGCTTTTTTCTCCAACTCATAGTGATAGTGGAGGTAGAGTGTGTTTGTAATGTTCCAGATTTATAAATTTCACAAAAAACAATGTAGACGTACTTTACTCTTTTGCTGTAAACTTAGCTGCCTGACAAGTCGGGAGAACTAAAAGGTGATAAGCCTAACAGGTCTCTTTTTATTTTTGGCAGAAGTAATGAAATTTGTGTTTTTGGTGGTTAGGCCGATATATTTTAGTAATGAACTAGTGTCTGCAGTTAATGATGAATATTTCTAATGTTGAGAGGACCGGTTTGAAACCACCAGTTGCCTATTATGGGTGACTGCCTGTCTCAAGTCAGGAGTGAAATTTGTTTCTTCACATTGGTATTAGCAAAGAAATGTTGATGCTTTGGCAAGTCTGGAATCTCTTTGCTGTCATTGTTGGGCTTGGAATTAATGAATATGGATCATGTTTTTGCTGTACTATTTGAAAATTACTTCATTGGCTATGTAGTGCTGTGGGCTTTGTTCTCCGACTCATAGTGATAGTGGAGGTAGAGTGTGTTTGTAATGTTCCAGATTCATAAATTTCACAAAAACGATGTAGGACTACTTTACTCTTTTGCTGTAAACTTAGCTGACTGACAAGTCGGGAGAACTAAAAGGTGATAGGCCTAACAGGTCTCTTTTTATTTTTGGCAGAAGTAATGAAATTTGTGTTTTTGGTGGTTAGGCCGATACATTTTTGAAAGAACTAGTGTCTGCAGTTAATGATGAATATTTCTAAGGTTGAGAGGACCGGTTTTAAACCACCAGTTGCCTTTTATGGGTGATTGCCTGTCTCAAGTCAGGAGTGAAATTTGTTTCTTCACATTGGTATTAGCAAAGAAATGTTGATGCTTTGGCCAGTCTGGAATCTCTTTGTTTATTGTTGGGTTTGGAATTAATGAATATGGATCATGTTTTTACTGTACTATTTGAAAATTACTTCATTGGCTATGTTGTGCTGTGGGCTTTGTTCTCCGACTCATAGTGATAGCGGAGGTAGAGTGTGTTTGTAATGTTCCAGATTTATTTATTTCACAAAAAATGATGTAGGCCTACTTTACTCTTTTGCTGTAAACTTAGCTGACTGACAAGTCGGGAGAACTAAAAGGTGATAGGCCTAACAGGTCTCTTTATATTTTTGGCAGAAGTAATGAAATTTGTGTTTTTGGTGGTTAGGCCGATATATTTTAGTATTGAACTAGTGTCTGCAGTTAATGATGAATATTTCTAATGTTGAGAGGACCGGTTTGAAACCACCAGTTGCCTATTATGGGTGACTGCCTGTCTCAAGTCAGGAGTGAAATTTGTTTCTTCACATTGGTATTAGCAAAGAAATGTCGATGCTTTTGCAAGTCTGGAATCTCTTTGCTGTCATTGTTGGGCTTGGAATTAATGAATATGGATCATGTTTTTGCTGTACTATTTGAAAATTACTTCATTGGCTATGTTATGCTGTGGGCTTTGTTCTCCGACTCATAGTGATAGTGGAGGTAGTGTGTGTTTGTATTGTTCCAGATTCATAAATTTCACAAAAACGATGTAGGCCTACTTTACTCTTTTGCTGTAAACTTAGCTGACTGACAAGTCGGGAGAACTAAAAGGTGATAGGCCTAACAGGTCTCTTTTTATTTTTGGCAGAAGTAATGAAATTTGTGTTTTTGGTGGCTAGGCCGATACATTTTGGAAAGAACTAGTGTCTGCAGTTAATGATGAATATTTCTAAGGTTGAGAGGACCGGTTTTAAACCACCAGTTGCCTTTTATGGGTGATTGCCTGTCTCAAGTCAGGAGTGAAATTTGTTTCTTCACATTGGTATTAGCAAAGAGATGTTGATGCTTTGGCAAATCTAGAATCTCTTTGCTTTCATTGTTGGGTTTGGAATTAATGAATATGGATCATGTTTTTACTGTACTATTTGAAAATTACTTCATTGGCTATGTTATGCTGTGGGCTTTGTTCTCCGACTCATAGTGATAGCGGAGGTAGAGTGTGTTTGTAATGTTCCAGATTTATTTATTTCACAAAAAATAATGTAGGCCTACTTTACTCTTTTGCTGTAAACTTAGCTGACTGACAAATCGGGAGAACTAAAAGGTGATAGGCCTAACAGGTCTCTTTATATTTTTGGCAGAAGTAATGAAATTTGTGCTTTTGGTGCTTAGGCCGATATATTTTGGTAATGAACTAGTATCTGCAGTTAATGATGAATATTTCTAATGTTGAGAGGACCGGTTTAAAACCACCAGTTGCCTATTATGGGTGACTGCATGTCTCAAGTCAGGAGTGTAATTTGTCTCTTCATATTGGTATTAGCAAAGAAATGTTGATTCTTTGGCAAGTCTGGAATCTCTTTGCTGTCATAGTTGGGTTTGGAATTAATGAAAATGGATCATGTTTTTGCTGTACTATTTGAAAATTACTTTATTGACTATGTTGTACTTTGGGCTTTGTTCTCCAACTCATAGTGATAGTGGAGGTAGAGTGTGTTTGTAATGTTCCAGATTTATAAATTTCACAAAAAACAATGTAGACGTACTTTACTCTTTTGCTGTAAACTTAGCTGCCTGACAAGTCGGGAGAACTAAAAGGTGATAAGCCTAACAGGTCTCTTTTTATTTTTGGCAGAAGTAATGAAATTTGTGTTTTTGGTGGTTAGGCCGATATATTTTAGTAATGAACTAGTGTCTGCAGTTAATGATGAATATTTCTAATGTTGAGAGGACCGGTTTTAAACCACCAGTTGCCTTTTATGGGTGACTGCCTGTCTCAAGTCAGGAGTGAAATTTGTTTCTTCACATTGGTATTAGCAAAGAAATGTTGATGCTTTGGCAAGTCTGGAATCTCTTTGCTGTCATTGTTGGGCTTGGAATTAATGAATATGGATCATGTTTTTGCTGTACTATTTGAAAATTACTTCATTGGCTATGTTGTGCTGTGGGCTTTGTTCTCCGACTCATAGTGATAGTGGAGGTAGAGTGTGTTTGTAATGTTCCAGATTCATAAATTTCACAAAAACGATGTAGGACTACTTTACTCTTTTGCTGTAAACTTAGCTGACTGACAAGTCGGGAGAACTAAAAGGTGATAGGCCTAACAGGTCTCTTTTTATTTTTGGCAGAAGTAATGAAATTTGTGTTTTTGGTGGTTAGGCCGATACATTTTTGAAAGAACTAGTGTCTGCAGTTAATGATGAATATTTCTAAGGTTGAGAGGACCGGTTTTAAACCACCAGTTGCCTTTTATGGGTGATTGCCTGTCTCAAGTCAGGAGTGAAATTTGTTTCTTCACATTGGTATTAGCAAAGAAATGTTGATGCTTTGGCCAGTCTGGAATCTCTTTGTTTATTGTTGGGTTTGGAATTAATGAATATGGATCATGTTTTTACTGTACTATTTGAAAATTACTTCATTGGCTATGTTGTGCTGTGGGCTTTGTTCTCCGACTCATAGTGATAGCGGAGGTAGAGTGTGTTTGTAATGTTCCAGATTTATTTATTTCACAAAAAATGATGTAGGCCTACTTTACTCTATTGCTGTAAACTTAGCTGACTGACAAGTCGGGAGAACTAAAAGGTGATAGGCCTAACAGGTCTCTTTATATTTTTGGCAGAAGTAATGAAATTTGTGCTTTTGGTGGTTAGGCCGATATATTTTAGTATTGAACTAGTGTCTGCAGTTAATGATGAATATTTCTAATGTTGAGAGGACCGGTTTGAAACCACCAGTTGCCTATTATGGGTGACTGCCTGTCTCAAGTCAGGAGTGAAATTTGTTTCTTCACATTGGTATTAGCAAAGAAATGTCGATGCTTTCGCAAGTCTGGAATCTCTTTGCTGTCATTGTTGGGCTTGGAATTAATGAATATGGATCATGTTTTTGCTGTACTATTTGAAAATTACTTCATTGGCTATGTTATGCTGTGGGCTTTGTTCTCCGACTCATAGTGATAGTGGAGGTAGTGTGTGTTTGTATTGTTCCAGATTCATAAATTTCACAAAAACGATGTAGGCCTACTTTCCTCTTTTGCTGTAAACTTAGCTGACTGACAAGTCGGGAGAACTAAAAGGTGATAGGCCTAACAGGTCTCTTTTTATTTTTGGCAGAAGTAATGAAATTTGTGTTTTTGGTGGCTAGGCCGATACATTTTGGAAAGAACTAGTGTCTGCAGTTAATGATGAATATTTCTAAGGTTGAGAGGACCGGTTTTAAACCACCAGTTGCCTTTTATGGGTGATTGCCTGTCTCAAGTCAGGAGTGAAATTTGTTTCTTCACATTGGTATTAGCAAAGAGATGTTGATGCTTTGGCAAATCTAGAATCTCTTTGCTTTCATTGTTGGGTTTGGAATTAATGAATATGGATCATGTTTTTACTGTACTATTTGAAAATTACTTCATTGGCTATGTTATGCTGTGGGCTTTGTTCTCCGACTCATAGTGATAGCGGAGGTAGAGTGTGTTTGTAATGTTCCAGATTTATTTATTTCACAAAAAATAATGTAGGCCTACTTTACTCTTTTGCTGTAAACTTAGCTGACTGACAAATCGGGAGAACTAAAAGGTGATAGGCCTAACAGGTCTCTTTATATTTTTGGCAGAAGTAATGAAATTTGTGCTTTTGGTGCTTAGGCCGATATATTTTGGTAATGAACTAGTATCTGCAGTTAATGATGAATATTTCTAATGTTGAGAGGACCGGTTTAAAACCACCAGTTGCCTTTTATGGGTGACTGCATGTCTCAAGTCAGGAGTGTAATTTGTCTCTTCATATTGGTATTAGCAAAGAAATGTTGATTCTTTGGCAAGTCTGGAATCTCTTTGCTGTCATAGTTGGGTTTGGAATTAATGAATATGGATCATGTTTTTGCTGTACTATTTGAAAATCACTTCATTGACTATGTTGTGCTGTTGGCTTTTTTCTCCGACTCATAGTGATAGTGGAGGTAGAGTGTGTTTGTAATGTTCCAGATTCATAAATTTCACAAAAACGATGTAGGACTACTTTACTCTTTTGCTGTAAACTTGGCTGACTTACAAGTCGGGAGAACTAAAAGGTGATAGGCCTAGCAGGTCTCTTTTTATTTTTGGCAGAAGTAATGAAATTTGTGTTTTAGTTTTTTAGGCCGATACATTTTGGAAATGAACTAGTGTCTGCAGTTACTGATGAATATTTGTAAGGTTGAGAGGACCTGTTAAAACCACCATTTGCTTTTTGTGGGTGACTGCCTGTCTCAAGTCAGGAGTGAAACTTGTTTCTTCACATTGGTATTAGCAAAGAAATGTTGATGCTTTGGCAAGTCTGGAATCTCTTTGCTGTTATTGTTAGGTTTGGAATTAATGAATAAGGATCATGTTTTTGTTGTCTATTAGAAAATTACTTCATTGGCTATGTTGTGCTGTGGGCTTTGTTCTCCGACTCATAGTGATAGTGGAGGTAGTGTGTGTTTGTAATGTTCCAGATTCATAAATTTCACAAAAAACAATGTAGGCCTACTTTACTCTGTTGCTGTAAACTTAGCTGACTGACAAGTCGGGAGAACTAAAAGGTGATAGGCCTAACAGGTCTCTTTTTATTTTTGGCAGAAGTAATGAAATTTGTGTTTTTTGTGGTTAGGCCGATACATTTTGGAAATGAACTAGTGTCTGCAGTTAGTGTTGAATATTTCTAAGGTTGAGAGGACCGGTTTAAAACCATAGTTGCCTTTTATGGGTGATTGCATGTCTGAAGTCAGGAGTGAAATTTGTCTCTTCATATTGGTATTAGCAAAGAAATGTTGATGCTTTGGCAAGTCTGGAATCTCTTTGCTTTCATTGTTGGATTTGAAATTAATGAATATGGATCATGTTTTGCCTGTACTATTTGAAAATTACTTCATTGACTATGTTGTGCTGTGGGCTTTTTCTCCGACTCATAGTGATAGTGGAGGTAGAGTGTGTTTGTAATGTTCCAGATTCATAAATTTCACAAAAACGATAGAGGAATACTTTAGTCCTTTGCTGTAAACTTGGCTGACTGACAGGTCGGGAGAACTAAAAGGTGATAGGCCTAACAGGTCTCTTTTTATTTTTGGCAGAAGTAATGAAATTTGTGTTTTTGGTGCTTAGGCTGATATACTTTGGAAATGAACTAGTGTTTGCAGTTAATGTTGAATATTTATAAGGTTGAGAGGACTGGTTTAAAACCACCAGTTGCCTTTTACGGGTGACTGCCTGTCTCAAGTCAGGAGTGAAATTTGTTTCTTCACATTGGTATTAGCAAAGAGATGTTGATGCTTTGGCAAATCTGGAATCTCTTTGCTTTCATTGTTGGGTTTGGAATTAATGAATATGGATCATGTTTTTGCTGTACTATTTGAAAATTACTTCATTGGCTATGTTGTGCTGTTGGCTTTGTTTTCCGACTCATAGTGATAGTGGAGGTAGAGTGCGTTTGTAATGTTCCAGATTCATAAATTTCACAAAAACGATGTAGGCCTACTTTACTCTTTTGCTGTAAACTTAGCTGACTGACAAGTCGGGAGAACTAAAAGGTGATTGGCCTAACAGGTCTCTTTTTATTTTTGGCAGAAGTAATGAAATTTGTGTTTTTGGTGGATAGGCCGATACATTTTGGAAATGAACTAGTGTCTGCAGTTAATGATGAATATTTCTAAGGTTGAGAGGACCGGTTTTAAACCACCAGTTGCCTTTTATGGGTTACTGCTTGTCTTAAGTCAGGAGTGAAATTTGTTTCTTCACATTGGTATTAGCAAAGAAATGTTGATGCTTTGGCAAGTCTGGAATCTCTTTGCTGTCATTGTTGGGTTTGGAATTAATGAATATGAATCATGTTTTTGCTGTACTATATGTGCTTGTAAATATTGAAATGCTCTAACTTGTATCACTGGTTTTATATCCACAATGAAAAGATTGAATATTTTTAATACTGCATTTCAAAAAATAAAAGTAAATCCAGTAAGCATGACCGACAATGGCATGGAGTCATGTTATAATAAATATTCTGTCTTTTGATATTGCTAGATTTTGACTTCCATGTACCTCGAACAATTTATTGTAACAGAGTGTTAGTTCATTTTGGGGTTAAAGTTGTACCCAACATGTGCATGTAAAACCCATTGAAAACAATCTGTGGTATGTACCTATTGATGGAAATAAAAAAAAATAATGAAAAATGATAATGCCTGGCGTTGAATTTGATTATTGTCATGAAACTATTTTCATTCCAGTGTTTACATACTGATACATTTTTTCAAGTAAATACAAGCATGTCACCTACCAAGTAATTTGAATTATTAGAAATAGTGGCAAATTTTTCAACTGTCTTAGGTAACCCCCCCCCAAACAAAAACCAAATAAATATGAAAAAATTAAAAGAATAAACAACTCGCAGCTATACTCAGCTTCAGATCGATTAAACATATATTTGATATGACAAACCTTTTCCTGTCTCAATTTTGAAAATGCATGACCCTTTATTGGACATAGTTTTTTTTTGGGGGGAGGGGGATGTCACCCTGTTGGTCATTTTGTTTATTTGTTTTCTTTTTAAGTTCTTTATACACCTTCCATATTAATGCTTTATAGATATGTCTTTAAATGGCTGAGAATTGTCTACTTTACTACCAAGTTCTAAAACTCCGATGTGGATGAATGAATTCAATAATCCCGCAACTTACTCTCTTTTTGAACATTCCTAGATCATCCCCTGGCTACCCAGCAGTGTACAGGTGTCAGAAGTGTCATGGATATCACAAGTGACACAACATTTCTCAATTGTAGATGGTTGAGACCTAGAGGAAGACAGGCTCCCATTTATTCAGGTTACGACAGTAATTGACAAGAAATATCCAACACATATTTCACCTGTTTGCAATTAGGACCATCTAGCCATGGAGGCGGGTTTATGTCACTTAAGACAGGCAGAGAGCTTCTTTGTATATTGCTCTTTCAGTAAGCGTGCATCAGCGATAAAGAAATTCAAGACAAAGTGAGCATAATTTACAATGTCACAACTACCGTTCATTATTTCTAGTTGTGCCTTTATGGATTACATGCAGTAAGCCATTGAGAGGACACCTCTATATATCATGATTTTGAACATATTCAACATTTGAATTTTGATATTGGCTGAAGTAGTTCAATTTTAAATGTGACATTTAGAGGCACTGTTCATTAGATGGGTCTATATCACAAGCTTTTAAATGGATATCAGAACGATGGTATCTGCATTGAATACTTTTGAAGATATTCGGCATTTAAATCTTGCTTCATGCCAATTATCATGAACTTAAAGATTGTTTGGGTCCTAATTGAATTATATGCACCTATATTACAAAACTATAGGTTGAATGTGGAATGGTATCTATAATGAGCTGAGATATTCAACATTTTTATCATTTTCAAAAATTGCGAATCCCTGTTACGCATAATGTAAAGAGTGCTGTTCAGGCTATGATGAAGAAATCTGACAAACGTATGAGAGGATGGTGGAATGGTGTATATAAATATGTATGTATATATGGCAATAATTTACTGTCAAATTTTCAAATGTACTAAACAAGCACATATATATATATATATTATATATATACATATATAAATAGATATATATACATATACATATAAATACACACACACACACACATATATATATATATATATATATATATATATATATATATATATATATACATATACATATATATGCATTTTCACACAACAATCGACATTCTGTTGCCTATTAGCCACGATTCCACATTAACCATCAGTAAATGCACAATTGAGTTAAATCGACATTTCACCACCAACACCAGGGTTGACAAATTGTATGTTACACAACCCAAAGCTCTTTGTACAATACATTCAATTGTTATGTACGTCCATGATTGTGCATATCTGTATCAACTTTTGTGTTTGAAATGCATATAACACATAGAAAATTAAATACAACTGCTGACACTAGTTTTCTGATCCGTTTCGCCATAAATGAATAAAATTTTCAAACTGCAAAATGGATAGCTAATAGTCTGAATTATTTGTTTGTCTATTGTAACACTGTTGAACCCAACTAACCTACTGCTGAAGCAGACCTCAGTATGTAACGTGAACAAAGACATGAGACGTGCTGTCTATACACATGTATTTTTCAGACACTTACAAATATATTGACATTTTTTATGTTGAGGCAGCACAGCTTTCAGGTAGAGGTGTCTGTCTTCACCACTGTATGTGCTCCAATTGGTCCGTTATCAATCACTATGAGCTACAACTTAAAATCAAAATGCAATATTAGAAATGGAAAATATATCTACAACTTTAGCCTGATTAAATTTGTAAAATATATTCCTACAAATATCTTGCCAATTCAAATTCAGAATTTCTCGGTTTGTGTCTTCCAGCTGCCAAACTCAAGGCGTATTTTAGGATTCACGGCGAAACCCCACAACAACAAGACAATCACATATCTATCAATAATTCAACCATTACCATTCAAAAACAATATTCAACATACAGAACTATTGGCTACCATACTTACATTTACATCCCTGAATCCAGCTGCCCACAGGAACTTCAAATTTAACGTGCATTTAGCATGTATACCAACAGGTTTTCTAATGTATGCACAAGCCAACCACTTGTGTAAAACTGACTTATTTTGATTTCTGTTCCTTTATTTAAATTTCAGAGAGTTTGATTACGTTCCCCTGCTCTAAACACATTGTACTCAGTGATCTGACCTCACTAAACCAATCAGATCCAGGTGTTCACATAATCCACGTATGTTGTGTACACAACTGCCTCCCTTACCTCAAGACACTTGTCAGTCTACAGTCATATGTCAATAAATTTAATCGTTTTGATCTGACACTTGACAAATATGCTCACTGTTCTTTGAGACTCATATGAAATGCCTGGATAAAGCATATCACAATCAAAGGCTATTGACATAAAAGGAGCACTTTTAGTTAGCAGTGGAATGCCCTGAGATCAATTCAAAGGGTAAAATAAATCCTTGTCTTTACAGACCTTTTTTAACTTTAGGTAAATATGGGTATGTAAATACGTGTACCTGTGTCCAAAATGGTCAATCTGAGCTAATTTTATTTGGTACAAAAACAGGTAAATGTACCTATATCCCAAATTAGTACTTATGAGCCGCACCTTGATAACAAGGACACCTTGCTAAAAGGGACACTTTTCCTGAGTCTCAAAGATGTCCCTATTAGACAGGTTTGACTGTAATCAGTTTCCTTATCCGTTATGGTGGTACGGTTTGCTCATAAATTACATGCTGGTTGAGGAGCCTTATCTTTCATGAAAATTTATCTTGTTTTATTTTGGAAACAGGGTGCATCCATATATTTTAACTGACGTGTTAAGCATATGATTGTGCCAATAGTTTTATGGGCGCGAGTTAGGATAAGACAGAGTAAACATCTTCTTCTGGCACGAGTTGGGCACATTCTGTGGCAAGGAAAACTATTCCTATAGGTGATGCTATCCTTTGCTGATACAGTCATACTATGTGATCTTGATCTGTTAACATTGGCCAAGCTATTGTGATCTGTTAACATAGCTCACGCTCAGGAATCAGGAATATTTCATTTTGCACAGCAAAGGAACACAAAATAGGACACATATATGGAAATATAGGTACTTCGTCATGCACAGGTGCTAATATGTAGAATCAGAATGTGTTTCAAGTCAGAGAGACCGATATTAAGATCACAAGTTGATCGAGATCGTGCTGGCCACCTAAAAGGAAAGGAAAACAATATATTGTTCCACAAATATACATGTAGATACTGGCATCATGTTAATAGGATAGGACATTCGAATAATATTCAGGACATGACAATGGACTAAAAGTAATAAGTGTGTCAATACTAATCAAATGATGACGTAGATCAGAGGCTTGCATGTAACTGGGTGCGCAACAATCTATCTGAACCCCAAAGTGTCTCCAGCAGAGTTTGTAATTGATTAGTCTGCAGTGTTTACGCCATCGAGAGGCAGCAAGCAACAAGACAACAATTTGAGAACTAAATTTATGTTATAGACTGACCAAATGATATGTTTTTTTCGCTGCGATACCTTCATTTTCGTTATGTATCTAATAGGTGCTCACAAGACGATTTTGCAAGGTAAGTCTTGTCGTCTATTTTCGGAAGAATAGAACGTTCTCCAGTATGGGGGGGGGGGGGTTAGATTCGAGGTGGTAGCTGACGTCTTTGCATTTATTGATAACAATGTTAGTACCTGTGGTTTAAACAGGGTTCATTGTGATCATTTTATGCACTATGATGGGCAATACATATGGCTTTTTTTTTGCACCTTTGTGAGTTGGTCAAGATAATGATCCCATGCAAAATACAATAATTGAACCATTGCATGATGAGTGTATTATTGAGCGAAAATAAAATATGGTTAGGCAAAAATATTTTAACTAATAGATAACACTAGTTATTTGCGATACTTTGGGTAAAGAGTCTAATTATGTTTTTTCCAGCTCATATGCTTATAGATTTTCGCCCAATGAAATTTAATTCATCCACACACTCCAAAACAACATCATCTGTTTTGTGATAGGGGACAGTAATATGTTTCAATGGCTTCTGAAATAACATGAATGTAGTTTTCGCAATATTCAAATATATATCATTCAATCTTAACCATGTATTAACTTTATTAAGTTCAACATTGGTATTGTAAAGAAAATCATTGTCATTCTGTTACTTAAGAAGACTGAAAATACCAAAATGAGTAATATCATCTATGTATATGATCAATTTGAATACGTTTTAGGCATACAAAATAATCATTTATATAGATAGTGAATAATAAAGCAGCAGGTAGGGACTTTTGCGGGACACCAGAACCGATGTGGGAATATGTGGACACATGATCATGTATTGAAACATATTGTATGCAATTTCACAGATAGCCGGAAAATAAGTCCAGTTCAATGTTTTTGATACCACAATGATCTATTGTCTTCAGCAGTATTCCATTGGCAAAAGTATCAACAGTTTCTTACAAGCCCATATATTCATTAGTAGGCACTTTATCTTTATCCATTTCATATATAATACTGTTAACTAATTCATAAGCTGCTGGTTCGGTGCAGTGACATCCCCTAAATCGATACTGGCTATCATAATACAGATTCTAATCTTTCAAGTATGTGTGAACGTGATTCAAGGCAATCAGGTAAAAAACTTGAAGAAAAGCTATTGAAATTGATATTCCTTCTTTTATGCCTTCCTTCCTTTCTTTCTTCCTTCATATGACCAATGACTAATTGTATGGACATCTGTTACTTTCAATAGGTGAGCTAGCAATTATAGTGGTGCAACATATTATAGCTTAAAAGTAGTGCCACATTTATTGCTGATATCAATAATATAAGTACTACATATTATACAGCACTGATCTATTAAATGTAGCTCAGCTACATATTGTAGGTAAAGAATTAGTTATAATATTGCCACATATTACAGCTGACCTACCAACTATAGGATTGGCACATATTATGGCTGACCTATCATTTATAGCAGTCCCACATAATATAGGCGATCAATCATATATAGCAGTGCCACATATAAAGGCAGGCTAAAAGGCTGATCGATTAATTATAGCATTGCCACATATAATAGCTCGTCAATCAATTATAGCATTGCCACATTTTGTGGATGGCCTGTCAATTATGACATTGCATTACTCATAGCATTGCCACATATTATAGCTGATCGTCCAATTATAGCGTTGCCCCACATTGTAGGTGAAATATCAATTATAGTAATGTTACATATGAAACATATTCAGGCTTCTGCAAATTTTTCCAGAATCACTTTTCCAGAGGACAAGTGAATCTGAATTTTAACTTGTCCCTCTCAAAATTCATTTGTCCCTCCCAGGTAGAACATAGATCATGCATAACAAAAAAATCACGAAGGAGGGCGGGAGCTTGTCTCAATCAATACTGAATAATTGTCTGTCCCAAATGCAAATATTTCAGGAAATACTTTTAGAAGATACAAATATTTTATTTGAAAAGAACCACAGCTTGCCAATGTTTGTTGACACCTTCAGCGCTTTCCCATGCTGCACCGTCAGCCCAGCACCATTCTACACCGTCAGCCCAGACCCATGCTAGACCAGCTAACTTGTTCGTATTTCCCACTAGCCCAGTCAGTATTTTTTTCAGGTAATTGGGCTTTAATAAATTATTATTTACGATCAAAAATTTGCTTGTCCACTGGACAAGTTTTGCTTGAAATTCACTTGTCCGACCTATAAATCCACTTGTCTGGAACAACAGGATCATAGGAATTGTAGAAACCTTATATTTGTCAGAGGCCAAAGAATGGAGCATTCATGGTCATGAGAAGTGCATCCTTTTTTTGGGGGGGGGGTGTATTGTTTATTTGATTTTTAGTTCCAAACTGCATAGATTTTTTTTTAAGCTTCAAGTTAGATTCAGTCCTCATTTAACCAAATTTCCATTCGATGGGGACAGATCTAATTGTAGACAGGAGGGATAGTTGTTTCTGATACGTAAAGTTTGCTAGATGAAAAGGTCCATGTATTTTAGAGACCTTTAGCGACCAAACGTTTGGATGTACATGGAACCACTTCTGAGATTCAAACAGTGTAATTTTGCCAGATTGACAACTTGTGAACATGTGGGTGTGGATATGATTAGACCTTGATTGGTCTGATCGCATCAAAAAAGTGCTGGTAGGACCAACTGAAATTGCTCACTAGAATTAGTGATTGGTATTTTACAGGACATCTCTATTGAATGAGGCTGTTGAAGGCAAAAATTAGTAAACAGACAGCATGCACATCATGAAGTTTTGAGGGTTTTACTAGGGCTCGCTATCAAAACAAGTTCCACTGCATTATTTAACATTGGCTTATCGATGAGACAATCTGTCTAAATGACCCCAGTAAAAAAGACGTCACCAATGGCGCCATGTATAAGTTGTACACAAACCTGCTCCGAAAAACCAAGTCGAGTTGACAAACAGTGGTTGTACACATTTTATTGCATGATTGGGACACTTGTTTTAAAACGGAACTCAGTCTTGCCCCAACTTTGCCATCGACCAAGTCGGCGTGACATCCCGAGAAGCTGGCTGCTCCTATTTGTGTACATACGCTATAATTGCTTATAAGGCAAGGGACCCAGCAGAGAGACCCGCCTATTTCGTCGTTTGATCTTCGGCTGCCATATGCTGCCTACGCGATTGTATTATTGGGGTTAAAGGTTGTATGTTTTAGCTGCGTGAAGGGGAGAGGGAGTTTTAAAAAAATGATTCAATTGTCACTATTTCGATTTAAGCGACAAGTTATATAAGTTACAGGTCAGAAGGCGAACAACTTCGATGCCAAATGGGAACAATAACAAATAAGGCCCACAATGTCACTTGGTGTACTGCATGTTACACCGGGCGTATTTGTACAAGGCAGGCTCTGTTGCATAATTAATTAAGTCAGTGTCCCATTTGCATGCTTAATTGACAGCATCATGAAGTAACCAATGGTATTCGCATCCACAGGGCATGCGCATCTTTGCTTTTGGCCACTATAAACTTTGATGCATCTGCAGGGGATGCCACTTTGCTTGGTTTACTTTGGAGTTCTTAAGACTGACTCAGTGTGAACGCAATTTATTTTTTGACTAACTTCCTGAGTTTCCACTACGGAACATCAACGTCGGTGACTTTGGAGCAATTTTGCAATCCACAATTGCATTGTTAGTAGTGCTTTTGCAAGGACGATCAAGTCAAAGAGCAGCATGCCGCGTGCGGCAAGGAAGCGAAAAGCAACTGACAAAGCTGCTGCTCTGTTGGCAGCGGAGGCAGGGAAGCCCAAGCCGAAACGGGGAAGCCGCAAAAATGAGACAGGGACTTGCACCAGCAACACTAATGAACAGCATGCGACGAACAATACCATGGCCATCGACCACGATGCAGCCAGTGGTTTCATTCCGTTGGCTGGCAGCAGTTTTGGGACAACCCTCCCGGGCCGAGGATCTGCAGGGCGACAGGGGAACTCAGATCAGTTTGTAAATGTTACTAGACCGTTGGTTTCCATATCGGCAGGTACTTTTTCTTCCCAACTTGGTCCCGAGAATGTCGGGTCGAGTAGGCAAGTTGAGCGTGGGGAACAAAGATATGGTCAAGCGGACTTTTCTACCCAGGGGGAGTTTCTAGTACCACAGGCTCTATCACAGGGTTCGATAGAAAGGTCTGTTTCGCACGACGGCAAGGAGATGGTATTTATTCCTGGTAAGGGTTTGCATAAAGTAGTTGGGGTAGAATATAGGCTTAATCCAGCGTCCTCGCCCCCCGTTGGCCATGCCAGCATCAGTACAGATGCCACACCAGTTTTGAATGTAGCGTCGGTTGAAAACGCAGGAAACGTTGCGTTGCCCGACGCTCCTGCTTATCTTGGCCAGATGGGTTTTGGTAGTGCCGGAGTTTCCGCTTCAAAGGGTAATGCCTCGTATGCAGTAGGGGGGCATCCCCTGGGGTCCTTTGAGCAGGCTCCATCACTCAGAACAGTTCATGAGCAAGACGGTCCCAAGGGGGATCACATGCATTTTCAGCCGGGTTTGGTAAACTTGATGAATTTTATTGATAACTTCTCGTCCCCAGTGGGTTTATATCTCCCTCAGTCGGTCAAAGAACGTATAATTATACAAGGGGGAATTTGTGGAATTTGCTGATTTACTGCCACAGAATAGGTGGTAGAGGCAAAACAATGGTTGTCCGTGTACATGCAATCCAGTGGTTGCCAAGGGAATTCCCTTCCTCCAACGGTGACGTCACAACTATTGGGGGCAACCCTGATGAATCCTGTTGTTGACAACAGAAGGGGCCCCAAACAGTAGACCTGGGAAACGCCAATTTTTTTCGATAGGGGATTGGACGGACGCTATGTTGATATACCTTAGCATATATGGCAGTAAACATCCACATCTTTTGCCTTCACTGTTGAAATATTGCACAGTGATAAGAGAGGCGGCAGCTAGGTTTGGGACTTGGGGGGCCTTGGAGTATGACTGGGCTTTCCGAATCAAGATGGCAATGGACCCGTCCCGCAGCTGGGACATGTATGATGGGGAGTGCAACTTTTTCTTGTTGGTTCCACAGGCGTTAGGACCGCAGCAGCTCAACACAAGAAAGGGAAATCAAAATGATCAATACCAGTCAAATTCTCAGGGTAATCAGCCCTTTCGAAGGGGGCCCAGCACAGCCCGGTCAGGGGGAATGCCCATGGCGTATGCTGGGCCTTCAACCGAGGTAACTGTTCAAGAAAAAAACTGTTGGCACAGTCACAAATGTGACAGAATGTAAAGGTCAGTCGCAACAGGAAACAAACAGGAAAAAGGAAAAGTCCCATTAAAGTGAAGGTAAAGTGAAGCAAATGTCTAGGCTGCTGAAGTTGCAAAACAAAAACTAGCATCATAAGGGTGGGTCAAGGGCAAAAGCAAGACAAGTTAGACTCAGAGCAAGGCCCCAAAAAGGGAAAAGCCCAGTGGTGCTTAAGGAATTGAACAAATTACTTAAGTTATATCCTGATAAAAAAGCAGCATATACACTTATGCAGGGGTTTAACCAAGGTCTTCAATTAGTATATAAAGGTCGGAGAAAAAGTTTTGTTGCAAGAATTTTGAAATCTGTCACTAACAATCTCACAGTGGCTAGGCAAAAAGTACAAGAAGAAATTGACAGTGGTCGGGTGATGGGCCCCTTTGATAGTCCCCCCCCTCCCTAACCTAAGGTGCTCTCCATTAGGATTGGTTGAGAAAAAGGAAAAAGGGAAGTTCTGACTCATACACCACCTTTCCTTCCCCCTTCCCCCCCAGGCGACTCTGTCAATGACTTTATCAGTGATGGGGATGCGAAGGTAAAATATTTGAAATTTGATGAAGCAGTTGAAATGATAGCAGCCCTTGGTCCAAATGCTTTAATGGCTAAGTGTGATATGAAGAGTGCATTCAGGATAATTCCCATTCATGAGGCAGATTTTGATCTATTGGGCTTTACGCTTGATGGCAAATTTTACTATGACACCAATCTGGCTATGGGTTACAAAATATCATGCAGTCATTTTGAGCTGTTTGCAACCTTCATTAACTGGGTGGTCAATAAACTGACAGGTGTGGAGTATACTGTGCATTACCTGGATGACTGGCTGTTTGCTTCAAAAGAGAACCAAAAACTGCGTTTGCAGCTGATGCAAACTTTTCTAGCATTGTGTAGCTTACTGGGAATACCAATTGCACATGAAAAAACAGTATTGCCATGCACCCGGCTCACTTTTTTAGGACTTACCATTGACACAGTTCAGCAACAGGTTCAGGTACCTGGGGATAAATTTACAGAATGTAAGAAAAGATTAAAGTGGGCTTTAGGTAGAAGGCATTATGTCGCTGTGTGCCATGCAGAGCCTTTATAGGGCTGCTAAACTTCTTGTGCAGAGCGGTACGTCCAGGCAGGGCATTTTTACACAGATTGATTGTCTTGACAAGAGGTATCAGTGATCCTAAACAACTCATTGAGTTAGATGAAGGAACAAAAGCAGACTTACGCATCTGGCTCCACTTTTTGCATGATTTCAATGGCACTACTATGGTGCTGCCGTCTGAATGGCTACAGTCTGATGTCATTCAGCCGTACACTGACAGTTGTAAAACAATAGGATGTGATGCCTTTTACAACAATAGGTGGTTCCAGGCTCGGTGGTCACAGTTAACCATCAACTCTGGCCACTCCATAGCATTCCTAGAGCTGGTGCCAATTGTCCTTGCTGTCCTGGTTTGGGGTGAACAGTTGGCAAATTCCAAGCCTATATTCAACTGTGACAATCAAGCAGTGGTAAGAATCATAAATCGCCAATTTTCAAAGTGTCCACATATCATGAAGCTTGTGCGTAAGTTAACGTTTGCATGTCTGAAGCACAACTTGGTACTTCGCAGTGTACACATTGAGGGTGTAAGAAATTCCTTGGCCGATAATTTATCTTGGTTTAACCAGGTCGCATTCTTCGAGGAGGCAAAAATGGCAGAACCCTACCCAACTCCTTATCAGCACAATTTAACACTGATTTAGACGCGGAAGTGGAGAGACTGCTTAATGGAGCTGTGGCTCAGAGAACCAATGCATCTTATGATAGGGCAGTAAGAAATTTTCAGGAATTTATTGTTGCTTACTATGGCCAGTTTATCCTGCCATCAACGGTACAGCAAGTGGCAGCCTTCATTACGCATTTGTCCTTGTTGGACAGAGCACCTTCAACAATTGCCAGTTATGTTTCAGGGATTAGCTATTTACATAAAATCAATTTATGGCCTGACCCAACTTCAAATTTCTTGATCAGTAAATTATTGGAAGGTGCAGGCCAACAAGCAGGGCATAGAGTAGACTCTCGGAGGCCAGTATCTTTTGGCCTGATGGTGAAATTCTTACAGGCCCTACCCCACATCTGTTCAAATTGCTATGAGACAAAATTATTTAAAGCAGCCTTTTGCCTTGCGTATTTCTGTTTTTTGAGAGTTGGTGAATTTACAGCAGCTAGTGAGAAATCTGATACCATGCAGATTCTACAGTTGCAGGATGTATGCTTGAATGGAAATAAGTTGTGGGTAACAATATGGTTTGCCAAGAATAACCAACTGAACAAGCCTGGGACCATTGAAATGGTACGTTTTGCCACCGATGAGGCTGTTTCTTGTCCTGTCAGTTTAATGGGTGATTATATTCAGGTCAGGCCAGGCATATCATCAGCAACAGTCCTATTCATTCACTGGCATGGTTCCCCCCTTACACGATATCAGTTTCAGGCTATCTTGACAAAAGTAGCCAGATATTGCAACCTAAATTGTTCTGAGTACAAAACCCATTCATTCAGGATTGGAGCTGCATCTTCACGTGCAAAAGCAGGTGTACCTGGGGAAAACATTAAGCAGTGGGGGCGGTGGCACTCCTCTCCCTACCAAACTTATATAAGACCCCAGTCACAGGTTTTAGCAGCAGCTTTCTTTTAATTTAGTAGAAAGGGACAAGTTTAATGTGGGGCTGTTTTCAAACTGGGTTAGCTGTTGGTTCAGTGTCCTGCTGTTCGCGTTCACTCCCAAGAGTAAAGAGTTTACAAGTCAGAGTTAAAGGGGGAGCTGCCAACCACATATTTTGAAAGTATAATATCAATGCATATAGTACTATCATAATATCACCAGGCTAATTGTTAAACATTAGTTAACTGGATGTAGAAGTAGAATCTTTCTTTGTGTTGTCTTGAACAATTACTGCCGCTATATGATTTTGTTGCAGGACAAGTGGTATGGTTGGTGGGCTCATCCCTGATCAGGCGCTTGAGGAACTGGGTTGTCCGGAACCGGATGCAGTGCCATTTTCACCCCCTTTGGTGTGGCATAGGAGATGCCACAGTGGCAATAATGAGGGTTGCCTTTCATCAACTGGTTCGAAGTCATCACCCACTTGTGGCAATAGTAGTGCATGTTGGCGGCAATGACTTAGGGACCTTACCCACAGGAACACTACAGTATGAACTAATCGACCTGCTGAGGGAAATTAAAGGGACACTGCCTTTTGCCCAGGTAATATGGTCCTGCATGTTGCCCAGGCAGGTATATCATGGGCCCACTAGCCACAAAAAGTTGGACATTGCTCGGCAAACAGTAAACCGCGCCGTAACAAAGTATGCCAAAACAATGGTATATGCGTTGTCAAGCATACCATAGAGCGACACCAGGACAATAACTTTGTGGATGGGGTTCACCTATCAGACTTGGCAAACCAGAGGTTTTTCAGAACCCTGACGGAGGCAATAGCCTTCTTTGAGCAGTCACAATTGAAAATGTACCCACCCACCCTTCCGGTGGCTGCCACATAGTAAGGCAGTAAATCATGTACGGACCATGCTGCCAAGTGACAATGCCTTGGTTGACAAGTTCCCGTATCTAATAAAAAGACATTACTCCTAATTTTATGATATTGCTGGTAGTGGACTGAAAGTGCTTGGAGTAATTATTTATATGGGAATGGAGCATTGAATATTTATAGACTTGATCGCCCTTGCTGGGGGGCTCCCAGCTTGCACTGGGAGCTTCGAGCTGTTCCAGGTACCTGTCACATCTCGCGTGGGATGTGGTGAATATTTACATGTTTTTGGAGACCTTGAGCCAGGTGTTTTACCTAGTAGTCCTGGAAATAAGCTATCTGCAAAATTCTGATAGAGCAGCACTGCATCAGAGGAGCTAGCTTCCTGCTTTTCGCGGTTGTTGGACGGTTTTGCATCTGCTCACTTCTTTGGTTATGAGTTTGGCATTTCTCCCTGGCTCAAGAGATCAGTCCTGACATGTATTATGTATATAGAGTAGTTAGTAGTTGTCACCGGGGAGTCCGTGGCCATGATATTATCTTTGTGTTTGTCACTGGTGTACAGTGTCCATATTCAGTATTGAGTTGTCACTGGTGTACAGTGGCGGTGTTACTAAGTAGTTAGTATATGGTAAATGAACTCCAAAATGAACCACGGCTATCATCCAAAATATGATTTCTGTCTTTGAGTTGTCCTTTTACAAATGACCCAAACATTTAAGCTGCAGTCCTCGACCTAACTATCGCTGGGATGATGACCCCTGCTTGGCGATACACACACTCACACACACACACACACACACACACACACACACACACACACACACACACACACACACTTCATGCTTATTTTCTTTAAAATCTTGCAAGGTATGTGACCAGTGGTGACTGAGCCAGCATCATTCATAAGTCATATGAGCAGTCAGTATTTTTGTAATGTATCCATCGTTGCTTTCCCATTACGATGAATATGTTTCATTTGTCTTTCTCTTCCTTGCCAAGTAACTGTGGTTGTAAGAATATACGGCGATTCAGAAATGTATTCAATACTAACCTAACGAGTTACTATATTCATGTGACCAAGTGATTTCACACCTGATACAGCCATCAAATGTAAGCAAATGAAAAATGCCGGTCAGTTGTTACCATTTCACTCACAGACGGGATACAGGTATGGGAGGTCTGCTGGACGGCTCAAAATAGCTGCGTGGAACTCTTACAAAAAGTCGACCAGAAGAAGAAGGGTATCACATGTTGAATAAAATATGTTTTGATTTAAAATCAAGTCGAAGTTTTTGATGAGAGGAGAGGATTATCAAAGTATCAATAATATATTAAAAAAAGTAATTTGTGGTAGATTCATTTGCATTTGTACGATATATTTGCATTTGTTTAACTAAGGAAGGTAGAGAGAGAGGAGGGATTTGTCATCTGCCATGAAAATGACTCATATCTAGTTCTGTGTTACAGATTTGTTCAATTTGAACGTTTTATGTTTTAACGAAGATATAATATTTGTTGCTTGCTTGAATAATATTATTGTTTCATGTCAGCATCTAGTGATCACCGGGAGCGATAACAACACATCTTTGTTTACGCAGAGGTTCCGTTACTGTGCAGTGACCATTCTACATATTTTCTTACTTTGAGTCACAAAGTTTCACTCCTGTCTTACTCTATGTTCACAATCTGTTCCATGCAAGTCTTTTTGTGTAGCCATAGCGTAAGAAATATAAAACTTGCATCGACTTAAAATGGTATAGAAAAACATGATCCATATTCATAAATTCCAATTTGCGTATTTTACAATATCTTTGGAGGTATGACCCAGGGATTTTTTTAATTTTTAAGCAATTGGAAAGCTTGTTTCACAAAAGGACAAAACAAAATCCTCAGCTTTCCAGCGGTATATGATATCATGGCAGTCGAAGAGAAACACTGAGGCCACAATGGTCCAAGTTATCTTAGTTTTAGCGTAAATTTCGCCCTGCATCTTTCAAATTACGACCAAAATGGCTGGTTGTTAGATTTTTATTCATTTGACAGGGAAAAATCTCCTTTTAAAAAGTAGTTATAGCCAGTCACCAGTATTGAAGTTTGTCTATAATGAAATGTACACGCTCGCAGGCAAATAAACAATACTGGAGAACAATTAGCTGATGAATACTGGCTTGCGGTGCGGATGAGTCCAGTCGCAAACAGTGGTAAATGATGTTGAGAGTAAAGGGAGATTATGGGTAAAGTCGGGCAACACATGTAGGCAGACACTTAGGCTTTATGGTTTCTTTTGATAATTACATGGAGCATATTGTAAGGTAAAAGATTAATGTTGGTTGTCCAAGACTTTATATTTTTATTTTATGAATTTATGATATGTTTGAAATCTTAACGTCCTGGGCGCTGGTCACCTTCAACAAGACACATGAAAAATGATTTTAGAGACCAAGTTCTTAACACCTTCATCCTTTAATAATAAAGCTTCTCTTTGTGATATGTATCAAATGTCTTAAAGCAGCTTGGTCCTTTTTATGACAGCACCTTGGAGGTGTAATTGCAAATTAAATGGAATTTAGAATTGATACAAAATAATCTTGTTCCTGTAGTATTTAGGTGTCTGAGTTTGTCCGATTTTCCATTATATCTCGAACAGCACCATTCAGGAAATACCGGAGAGATAGCTATATTAACTACCTGATATAAAGCCTAACCTGGTATCCTAAAGGTATGCAGAAATGTTTGTTGGGGGTTGCATAGATTCCATGCATTCAGTTCTGTGATTATAACGTTGTATTTGCTGTATATTGACCAAATTAAAATAGGATAACTAGCTATCTTTTGGTACATACTGAATGCTTACTATTCAGTCGCACTTACCTTAAAAAAGCCTTTCACTATGTCAAGCCTAATATCACAGCCTGATTGTGGATAAAAACACGAACAGATGAAAATTGTGAAAAGATTTATCCCATTAAAATTTGTAACAAAACTTTTCTTTAAACTTTTAGTCCATTTGAGGTTAACTTTATTCAAAAGATATGGCAATAAGGAATGTAATGTTGAAATTGATTATGTTGTTTGATAATATAAACATTTTAACATTTCATTAATTCGTTTGCGTTCCACTGTAAATCTTCAAAGCTTTAAGCGTATCACCGTTGCTGCTAGGCCTATTACATGTCCACCCGAATGAATGACATTATTTGACTACATCACACACATTATGTATGGCAATATTGGTGTGCCACACAACACAACAAAACAAGATATAATGCAATACGCACATCACAATCCAATACAAATTCAAAACAACACAAAATATAATACAACACATTATAAACTGGTGTAAAGTGTCACCTGCTTCCCAAGATGACAGTTGATGGAGGGGAACTCCCAACACTGGCGGGGTGACAGTGAAGGTGCGCAGTTTATTTATTTCCACAAGGAGGTGGCATGACAGCATGTCGAAGATTCTGTGGGCTTCATCGCTTTTGCACATTGTTCAATATGTTGATTCAATTCCAATTGTACCAGGAAGACTTACCCCAGTGGTGTTCGTATGTGAGCTGACCCGGTTACCATTGTTTCTGTGCAGCATACGTCATTAATCTGTTTGGGCTGACCGGTTTGATATGAGATAAAAATTTGTTGAAGTGCATGAATGTGTAATAGCTAGTCCCCTACCAATATGTCCCGTATAAACAAGGCGTCCATGCAGAACCTGTGTTCCATGACTTTTGGGTCATATTGAATAAAGTGTGAACTTTAACTTGAAGACTTCATGCGAGAAAGAAAAGTACATACGTGTATGCTTGTGTGAGTGTAAGTTGACATATTTAAAACATGTTAAACTAGGATGTCTGGGGACCATTTTGGCTTTTCCATTTTTGCCCAATCCTGTAGTACTACCATATTTGAGTAAAATCTGTAAAGATTTATAAAATTGCCAGTATTGGAGGCTTCTTTACACTTTGACGCAAGGATTGGTATGTTTGTGCTTATCTGGTTCCTCTTCTTAGGCACTGGGAGAAAGTGGATCCTCAGTTTAGCATTTACCTAATTAGCGGGCTGTTATCTCTCACTGCATGTTGCTTTGGGTCCCAGCGGGAGTCAGTGGCTATTAAATTGGTGCACTTGAGAGTTTGGAAAAGGGAGCTCTTTTCTGGCCAGGAGGCTGAGGCCATGTCCCAGGCATGTGATCTCTCTCTCTCTCTCTCTCTCTCTCTCTCTCTCTCTCTCTCTCTCTCTCTCTCTCTCTCTCTCTCTCTCTCTCTCTCTCTCTCTCTCTCTCTCTCTCTCTCTCTCTCTCTCTCTCTCTCTCTCTCTCTCTCATATAACAAACATGGAGGAACAGAAAGCATGAGATTAACTGAAACGGTGAGAAACATTACCTTTAGGATACATGTACTATAAGGGCAATTTTACATTAGCTTAAATTACAAAGGCATTTGTGCATAAGCTTACAATACAAACACAATTTCACATTGAAATCACAACATTACTTCATACATACTTCAAACAGAGTCGTGCCTCCCCTCACAATACTCAACAAAACCAGATCAAAAGATTGCATTAAATACTACATCCGAAGTTTACTTCTCATTATACCTTCGTGTATAACTGACAAAATTTATTTCCAATTATACCACGGTTTTTCTAGTTATATAAAAAAAGATCTACATAAATGAATACCAAGAGTTCTGTACCCTGCCAGATAATTTTGTATGCAACAGATAATTGAATGTATTGTATTTTTATCCAAAGTTTTGACTGCCCAGTGATAATTTTATTTCAGTTAAGCAATCCATGTGCAAGATGCTGTAAACTAGTTATCGCTTAAAGGTGGCCCCAGCAATAGCAGACCTCAATCCTTAGCTGGGTCATCCTGACAGACTTCTCATAAGCTTTTGTTATCAATGAATGTACAGCACTGATGTTAATTTTCTTGTATTTTGATTTTTCATTCTCAAATAAAACGTTTCTGAGTTCTGACTACCACTGCACGGTACATTTTCTCTTTAGAGATGCAGACGATACTACCAATATTATATTTCAGCAGTTTATAGATATGAACCAGACGATACCACTAGACTGTATCAAAGGCCTTAATCATATTTTGAAAGTATATATATATATATATATATATATATGAACAACATCCCTTTGCTTTGGTGAGATATATTTGTTAGCAGGCTATTTTAAAACCAAAATGTTGGCCTGTTTTACGCACATTCCGTTGAAACCCTACTTGGTGGGGAGGGTGGGAGTATTAAAGTTATAATATGGAAGGAACTCCACAAAGCACAAATTTGACAGTGCACTGTAGACTTCGGCTGGGTTACTGCTAAGGATTATTCTGCATTCATTACTTTGTGTGCAGAGGTCACAAGACTCCGTTCCCTTGAATAGTCTTTTCTGAGAAAGAATTTGTTACATACCACAGTCAATCATTGCAGAATATTTCTGTTCCAGTTTTTAGCATTGTATTCATATTACTATCTGGCCAATCAGCATTGCCATCTTAAGATTTTAATGGCCCCCTCAACTTCATTCAACACATCTTTTTCCAGAATTGATGTCTGCTTTCAGATACCTTCATGAAAAAGGTGGCTTCCTTGGAGGTGTCACAGAGAGAGAGTCTTTGAAATAAGAAGGCTATTTTGATGGGTCAATTGTATTACTTTGCGGGTCTGTGGACATATATTTCAGCTCATTTACAATTTTCCAGTGGGTTCGTGTGGTTTTTTTCCATATACATTTTCAAAAGAACGGAATTCTTTAGTTCCTTTCAATAGTTTTTTTTTAAATTACCTTTTTGTTTCGGTTGTGAACAGTAGCTGCTAAATCACTCCTTTTGATTGATTTTGTACCATTTTCGATTTTGTATCATTTTTACCAGTCCTTACCCTCTCTTTAAATAGTGGCATGTGATTTGTCAAACCATTTTGTTTGTAGATTATTTCCGTTGACGTTTTCTTCTTCCTGACAGACCCATCAGCTGCTGTGAACAGGACCTTTCAGAACATTGCCAGTAATGGTTCAGTGGTTACGTTTGTGGTGTCAGAACCACCAATCATGCAATACTGGTGGGGGGTGGGTTTTTTTTCTTTTTTTCTTTTTTTTTTTTTTTTTTTTGGTTCTGTTTTTTGAGGTCTTAATTCTCATGCACAGCTCTAAATCTATTCTCGCAATTCCCTGTCCCACTAGTGCGATTTTGTTTCTCTATCGCTTTTATAGTTCTAGGTTGTAGAGTTTCATGTGCAGTAATGTCAAATGATATTAGACAGTGGTCAGAAGCAGTTGCACACCCAAAATGCACTTTAAAGTATGCGATGCTGGGTAGCCATGTCTCCTGTACAATATAATTTACATACTAGTCCCATTGTGTTGGTGACACGTCATTCCATCAAAGCAAACCCCTATACTTCTCCAGTTTGATATTTTCATTCTTCCTGAGATTTGACATACATTTAACATCAATTTCCGTTCTTGTGGACTATTTTGTCTCGGTTTGGCTAGTTAGTCAGGAATATATTCTGAGGGGAGCGGGGATATGCTCATTGAAAACAGCGCCAATTCTGAAGCTACCAACCTAAACAAATCAAAGCTTCAAATGGCAGAACTCGACAGAGGACTTCAAAACTTCATCAAACTTCCTATGAAGGCACACTTGGCCATCCAACATAAATAGTGGTTCCGGTTCATGACGCCACAGTCTAGACAACTTTTTTAAGAGTCTGACCGGAAAAGGGGCCTTTTCTTTATGGGATTCCTTGCAAAGAGCTACATTCTGCAGACCTTGTTTGGTACAGGATTTAAAGTTGCATATGGTTATGATCATCTTAGAGTAATGGTTGTGCCAGGATATGTCCAGTAACTGCAACACTTTGTCCTTCTGCAACTAAGTGGTAGGCGCTATTTGGCCAATGTGCAAGTGGGCACAAAAGGTGGTAAAAAACATAGACTTCAACAATATGTCGCTCCTCTCAGAAAATACTACTTGGGGGGGGGGGGGGGATGAACCAAGTCCTGTATTACATTGGAACTGATAGCAAGTCAGATATCAGATATATTCACTTTTGACTAGTTCTTTATGGAACTCTACATGAATGCTCATGAATTCACTGAATAAATATGGACCTTAGACCCTTTTCCCTTTCTTTTTCACACAGATTTGCTTTCCAATAGTATAGCATGTTCTTGACAAAAAATGTTTTATGGTTTGCCTTGGTTGACACAGTGACTCAATTTGCTCTTATGACAAGTTTGAAAAAAGGTTATCTGATGTATATTCACACATACTTTGGATAATTTGTCAACAATCATTATTCGAAGGCATGTTTTGTTTCTCCTGTTCCTGAGACATTTACGACTGAGAGTCACTTAAACAATGGCTGAGTCACTTACCAAGTGACTATAAAATCGAGTGACCTTCTTCATATTTAGTAATTTTAAATAAAAAATATTCCATATCTATATATATATATATATATATATATATATATACATACATATATATATATATATATATATATATATATATATATATATATATATATATATATATATATATATATATATAATATTATTATTGTTATGGCGCAAATTTGGACAGGCTTTGATCCGGGTTCTTTTGTGTGTGTGTGTTTTTTTTTGGTGGGGTCGGGGGTTTTTTTGTCGTTTTGGGGTTTTTTTTGGGGGGGTTGTATTATGTTTTTTTGTTTTTTTGTTTTGTTTTTTCTTTTTTTTTGTGCATACACTTTTATTAACTATAAATAATGCACCAAAATAAAATAAAAATACAAATTTTTCAGATTCGTCTTATGTTCTGTCATTTTATCAATCCTACATCTATACGACATATTTTACTATGGAACATCAAATGAGTATGCAATAATTCTTAAATCTGACATAATCCCTTTTCTAGTTTATTGTGTTAGATTCTGTCACTATTTGCAATATGATTTGTGTTGTATGATCATAAATTCATTTTTGGAGAATACAAGAACAAGTAGTTCTGCACATAATTTTATTCTTTGATATTCTTCTCAATCTATTTGTGTGTATTTGCTTTAATGTGAAAACGAATAATTGTCGATATTGGTTTATTTACACCAGGATTTTGATGATGGACTTTATACCTGTCCAATCATTCTTAAATGTGTTACTTTATTCATAATTTCTATGTGTACAGTATATAAATACAGGAATACAGAGAGCCTAATAAATAATATTCTCTGGAATCTTGGTGGTGCCATGAGGAATAATCTGAATAATTTAATTGCTAATCCTGATGAATTTAAACATGTTATTTCGGTGGCTTCAGTTACCGTTTAAATTGAAACTAATAAGCTTCCTGATTATATACGACCTAAGAATATTTTTGCATCAAGACTTATAGTATGTTATTAGGGACTTTTATACTTCCAATACTATATAGGCAGGACAACTTATTGGTATTTTGGAGAGGGTTTGACGCACAAAATTACAATTTGGAACATTTATCGACCTCCTCGTGACAGAAATGAAGATATTGAATCTTTTATCAAGGATACATCACCTATATAATCTATTCTGTCTCGGGAGAGGTCTGATAAATTATTTCTTGATGACTTCAGTATTGATCTTTTAAAATGTGACATAAGAGAAAAATATTTAGATTTCCTAAATGAAATGATGAAACTTCGATTTCGTGCCAAAACTAACCTTACCTACCAGATTTTCCGAAAGGAATGCAACATTAATTGACAATATTTTGACAGTCTATCACAGAGCAATAAGGCTTGTTCATCAGGTATCATGTTGACAACTTTGTCTGATCTTTTACCCTATTTTACATGTTTGGATCAGAAACTGAATTTTTTTAAGTTTTACCCAAATATGTCCAAATTGAAACTAGAAATCTTGTATCTACACAAAATGCATGATATTAATAGCACACATTTTATGCAAGCTTTCGATGGTGATATAGATCTTGATCCAACCTCGAATTATGATAAACTTGTGAATATATTGCATGCATGTAAAGAAAAGCATCTTCCATTTAAAAATGTCGGCCTCAAGAAATATAAACACAGTAGTCACCCTGGGTGACAAATGGAATTTTAAATTCAATAAATTTTAGGGACAATTTGTATAAACAAATGAAATGTACTCACCCTGATTCGATTCAATATGGTCCATTAAAGTGAAAGGTCTGAAGCCGGCACCTTTGGATAACCTCTAATCACTTTTTAATATTTTTGGATAGTCTGATACTTAAACTACATGCTCTCAAAACCTCGGATGTGTGAACACAAAAATTTATATATAGATAAATGATCTCAAAACTTTTGTTTACAGTAAAAAGTTTAAACAGTGCCGGGCACATGGCTTTGTTTGATTGGGCATGATAATGAACCATGTCATTGTTTGCAAAGTCATTAGTCCATGACCGTTGGAAACCAACTGAGCAATTGACAAGGGTCACTCACAGGAAACCATTAGCCGTGGAGAGAATAATGGGCCAGTTCTAACTAATCCCTACCATTGTTCTGATTACTTTGAAATTCTCTATTGATGTAAAACTAAATAAGCACAATCCACTTAGTTGTCCCCAAATATGGAGAGCCGCATGTGAACCCACACCCAAACAAGCCAAGTGTGGTGTTCCTAAGTTAAAAAGCTCAATATTTAAGCCAAAAAATATACTTTTGTTTAATGACAACATCACAGAGGTAAAGCTACAAGTTTATTTCACACAATGATTAAAACACAGTACAGAAGAAATGAGTATGTGTCATATTACAGCCATAAATGTGTAAGAATTGGGAACTTTTTCTCTCATTGCGATTTATCGGAACTGTTTTTGTTCAACCTCTGCAATTTGTATCTCGCCTCACACAAGTACAAATACCCTTATAACATTAAAATCAACGGACATTAAAAGAAAAATACCATATCCAGTACTGGTTTCCAGGATTACTTTTTTTCTGACAACCCATTCCGTGACTTTTGGAGCAATTTATATAAGGAAAATGAACAACCAAGACTAAATTAAATTTTATAACTTTTTATTTATTTAATTCGATCGTGGACATGGATTTATATTTTAAATTTCTTATGATTTCAACTGGAAAAAAAAACAATTTTGTGTGACTTATGCACGAAAAATGTGAAAATCCTACCAAGGCAGAAAGAATGCTGTAAAATCACAAAAAAAATTCAATCCTGCAAAAAAAAACTATGGATACCAATATATGGATATGTAGTAATCAGAATATATTTAGGTTTAATGTACTTGCCAAAAAAAAAAAAAATAAATAATTGTGTTCCAAAGTTGACAGTCTCACTGCGCACTAGCTTCACAGCTTCCATTTTAAAACAGAATTTTTTAGAACATACAATAAAATACTTGACAAAAGAATTCAACATCGGAAAGATCATATTATTCTCAATTTGAATTTTTTTAATGTGATACTAAAAAGACCAGGGATGGGATTAAGGCAATCTTAAATGTTCACAAAAGGGACAAAAAGACTTCTCATCTTTTTTCGTTCTTCAAAATAAGAAAGAATCACGCAATAAACACGAAATACCGAAGAGGTTTAACGCATTTTTCTTTTCGTATATTGGTCCAGAGTTGGCAGCCAAAATAGATCAAAGACATACGCCTCTCTTTAGTACATATTTAAACCAGCAACGTTAAAATGAATTTTTCTTTAATACTACCACTTCAGCCGAGATTGAAATTATTAAAGATAAACTTAAACTTAAATCAAGAACAGAACATGACTTCTTGTTAACGCGACTCATAAAACTCATAAAGTCTCCTTTAGCGAACCGCTGTCACTTATTATCAATCAGTCCTTGAACGTGGGAAGTTTTCCAGACAAACTCAAACTCGCAAAAGTGATTCCGATTTTCAAAAAAGACGACCACAAAGCTTTAAATAATTACAAACCTATTTCCTTGCTTCTTGTTTTCTCGAAAATTTTAGAAAAAGTTTTTATACCATCAACTTTATGACTACTTTGTAACTAATAATATTGTTTATACAAGTCAGCATGGATTAAAAAAAATCATAGCCCAGAATCTGCTACTTTGGAATTCATTGATACATTATACAAGATTCTTGATTCCGGTGAAATTCCGTCAACAATATTTTAAGATTTGTCAAAAGCATTTGACAGACTAGATCATAACATTTTGATATATAAATTAAAACATTACTGTATTTCTGGTATATCTTTAAATTGATTTGAAAGTTATCTGACAAATCGATTCCAAAATGTTAAATTTGATTATGTCTCTTCTACTCACCAGTTACAACCGGTGTGCCCCAAGGCTCTATCTTCGGGCCACTTGTGTTTATAATTATGTTAATGATGTTTATCTTGCTGCTCCAAATTTTTGAATCCATTTTGTATGCTGACCATACAATTCTAATCAACTCACTCTGTACTTTCAATTTCGGGCCTCAAGTCAACAATGACTTTGTCTCAGTGAACATTTATTCTGAACTGGAAAAAGTGTACAATTGGCTTGTAGCAAACAGGTCATCCCCAAACGTATCAAAAACAAAATTTATGTTATTCTCCATTCCACATCGCAAGTTAGATTTAGGTGTGGATCTTAAAATAACTGGTATTCGATTGGATGGACTACTGATTTCGATTTTCCGGGAGTAACATTAAATGAAAAACTAAAGTGAAGTTCTCATGTAAATAAAATCGCAAATAAAATTTCCCGAAAATGACTGGGATCTTAAAAAGATTACGTCACTATTTCTCCAAATATACTTTATTTTAATTTTCATATTCCCCTGTTCTTCCCGCATGTCAACTATGCAATACTTGCATGGGGTTATGCTGGTGACTGTATCTTCAAATTGCAAATATGGGTCATTCGTTTCATATGCTCTGCACGTTTTAGCGCACAAGAGACCCATATTTTAAAGAACTAAAAACTCTTCAAGCCAATTTACTGAAATAGGCCTATAATTTCAAACAAAACTTTTTGCATTCTGTCATGTGAAAACTAGATAAGGTTTTTCCCCCTATGGACCTTTGCACTTACGTTTTGGTCTCTTTTGGGTAAATACAAACTGTAAATTTATATGTTTCAGCTATACATACCAAGGAACATTGACTTTGGTCGGAATTGACTTGGAATTGTTTCGTTAGGACAACGGTTTCGATATGGTAATGACACTGTCTAATTTAAAGTCCTCGATTTATTCAAACATAAGTCATGGAAATTTTTCTATCGATACACTACAAACAAAATGCCTGCTTATTTCAATAATACTTTTGCAATCTCACCAGTTACTCATGATTATCCTAGCACGAATCGTGATATTCCCTGCTATGCTACCCCCCCCCCCCCAAAAAAATATATAAAAAACATATATCAACTGAAAAGTGCGTTCTTTATTCTATTCCCAAATTGCTCCTTGACCCTCCTGGAAATGTTATGGATAAAATTCATACACACTCTTAAAATGGTTTCGCTAAATGTATCAAACGATTCTACATAGACTAATACTCTGAAACCTGTACTATTCCTAATTGCTTTGTTTGTAATAATTATTTATATATTATAACTGTATGTCATTATGTGATCTGTGTCTCAGGTGCATCGAGAGGAGCAATTTTGGACGAAATGGAGCTGTGGTCCGGTGACAGCGGTCGCCACGAGGCTATCACATGTCAACATGGTCAAGGTCAACCATTAAACAAAGGAAAAACTGGACTCACACATGTTGAGCAGAGTTTACGTTTAGACGCATCACTGGGCGCACGAAGGAAAGTGGTTGACTTGCGACAAAAATAAGTGGATTTTAATTACGAGATTGTGATACAAAGTGTGGAGCGGTAATTTCGTTTAATAAAAGCTTAATTAACGTACAAATGATATAAATTGGCAGAATACTTCATCGCAACGATGCTACGTTTTTTCATCATGACACACGATGGCAAGGAAGATTGATTGATTTTGGAACATTTGTCACTAGTTTTTCGGGTCTTTTCGATTATAATTTTCAGCACATAAATAGGTTATGGCCGGTTAGGATAGGTTGTTTCAAGACGTAATCAAGATGAACGAGTAAATCTGTTGTGTTATGCTCGGTGTAGTGGGACTGCGAGGCCGAGGGACGTGGTGAGGCACTAAGGGAAACCACGCTTACACCGTCTGTGCGGTGAAGAAACTGGACAAATCGGAGTACAGTAGTCGATCTTTTAAGCGACTACCCCTAGTGCAGACCAAAAAGCGGTTGTATGATGCAGGTAGTCTCTTATTGGAGGAACCCGACATTCACGACCTCAACAGCTCAAATCCTGGGCTGCCTTTCTCTAGTGGTAGGGAGGTACGCAAGCTTCTTCCACCACCAGTTCATCATGATCGATTACATATGCTTTAAAAGGAAATCACCATTTATCAAATTTAATAATGACAACCCTCAAAATCGTTATTTCAATAAAGAACTCCTGTCTGGGTGCTGAACGATATGTTTCGCAACTTGGAAATATTTGCAGGTCATGAGTTTCGCCTTTTCCCCTTTACGCTCCATGGGCCTGTTGCATCACCCGGTACGGAGCTGTCGCTTGCGAAGTAATGAGCTTAAACTGTCGTAAAATTGTTTTGATGGCATAACTCATTGTCTTAACTTTACTCTACACGTTCGGTGGAGCCTAACTCACCGTAATTCATAAGTTTTAGATCAAAATAAGACTCCGCATTTTCGCACAGCCATCACGTGTATTTTGCGGGCCATGTTCACCTTGATCTGAACCATGGGAAAATAGATCGACCCACTTCGTCAGTGTCGGTCGGTGAGCCATGCAGGCAAGCACGTGTTTGATCGGGTTTTTGATCCAGCGAAAGTTATTATCGTTCATTTTATAGAATATACAAGGATAAAACATCGTTCAATTAGAAATGAAAACAGTAAATAATCATTCTGTGGCCTTGTGCTTATCTGCCACAGTTAGGTTAGGTTTCGCAGGCAAAAATGTGATGACCACGTGGGTAATGGATCTCCGGGAAAACGACGAAGGTTGTTCCGGACATTTCCGGAGAGCATCAGAAACCTTGTCGTGCATTTGGTTTTGAAGCATTTCAAGATTAATGATGTTAACAATCATACCGCTTTGGTGCGAGCGTTCAAGTTCCCATCACAAGTAAATTTCTGCGGAACATTATGAAGTTTATTTCAGAAAACAAAATATCACAGCATACAGAGAAAAGAAATATAGTGGTCGAAATCCTTTTAGATCCGGTATGGAGAATCCCGATAAATGAGGATGATGCCACATTCACTGCTGTTGTGAAAATGTACATAAATGGAAAAATCCTGCGCTCGTAAGAATTTGAAATAAGGAGGAATAGATACAGATTAATCAAATCAAAAACTTGTTTAAGGAAATTTAATGCAGAAAGAAATCCTTTATTGTTTGAACTCACTAAATTCGACAAGAATCATGTCAATTTTGTAACAATGGGTGAGTTTGGTGCATATTATTTTGTTGGCCGACTTGAGGAGTGATGGCCGGGTGTGGCTCAAATTTGTGTTATGTGGTCAGAAATGTGTACAGTGTTGGAAAATTCCTCGCAAGAAACGGTGTTCTTAATTCAAATTCAAATGAAAAATAAATTTCAAATTAGAAATCGGTCTCTTTGTAATCATAGATCGTCCAGGCCTCGATTTTGTTCTAATTTTTTATGACTTTTTGTATGTTTTTGCTGTCTCCAGAATCGTCACTCAGATTCAGCTGAAACTTGGTGGATATGTTCCTTTTAGAAGGGTCAAACAAAGTTCCTCACTAAGTGGCTCTGCTGTGGATTCCTGATTTTATTTTTTATTTTTTCAATTTGGGTATTTATCGGTCAATGCACCTTTCCTATTGATAACTATGTTTGTCAATGGGCATTCTAATGCTTATTCACATTTTTGACTTCTCCGAAACTGTCAGCTACATTGACTTAAAACTTGATGGCAATATACCTTGGATAGGTTTCTATCAAGTTAATACAAATGGTCATGCTCCAGTGATTTTTTTTTTTTGACAAATGATACAAAATCCGCTCCACAACTGCTCACCCAATTGCTTTGATATTACAGGAGAGTACACCTAGGGACTGCTAGTTCTTAAATTGTTCACCAGGTGGCGCTGCAAGTTTGCTTCCAATTTTTTTATGAAGTTTTGTGTGTTTTTGCTACTTGTGACTTCTTATGCAGAACCGTCTGTCAGATTAAGTTGAAGCTCTGTGGATATGTTTCTTGTCAAAAGAGTCAAGCAAAGATGTTCACTAGGTAGCACCACTGTGGATTCCTGATTTTTAACGAATTTTTATTCTTCAATTTGGGTACTTATCGTTAAATGCACCCTTTCTATTGCTTACTATGCAAGTCAATGGGCATGCTAATGGTAATTCACTTTTTGGACTTCTCTGAAGAAACTGTCAGTCAGATTTACTTCAAACTTGGTGGCAATGTACCTTGGGTGGGTCTCTACCAACTTTGTTCAAATGGTTATGCTCCAGTGACTTTTGGATTTTTTTATGATTGAAAAAAAAGGATATTTCAAAAAGTTTAAATAGGAAAGACTAAAATGGAAATTTCTTGTAATGGTTGTAACTTACACGCTTTTGGCCAGATTTGTGCCAAACTTGGTGGGGATGTACCTTACATAAGTGTCCACTTATTCTGTGCAAATGGTCATGCTCCAGTGATGTTTGGACCTTGACCTCATTCCCAAGTTCACAGGAAAACTGATGCAAAATTTACTGTTCACTTGTTAACTTGAGATCTGTTTTGAGTTAGGACTTTGATGCAGCACATGTTAATGTTTCTATATGAAAGTCATGCTTAGACAGCACATGAGTGACCTTGACCTCATTTCTGGGGTCACATTGCAACATACATGAATTTTACTCTACACTGTAACTTGAAAACTACTTGAACTGGAACCTTGATGTTGCACATATTAGTGTTCTTCCAGAAAGGTCAGACTTTTTACTCAGTATATTGGTGACCTTGAGCCTATCCGAAGTTCACAGAGCTGCAAGTGTGATGAATGTCTAGGTCAGCTCAGCATGGTCCGTACACATACCCCTGCTGTTCATGATTTGTTTTTTGTTTTTGTTTTGTTTTGTTCTTTTTTGGGGCAAATCTTAAAAACTCGTCTTCTCTGATACTGCTCACGCATTTGTTTTGATATCATACAGGAACACTCCAAGGGACTCCTGGGTCTGAATTTGTTCACCAGGTGGTACTGAGACTTTTTTGTAATTTTTTATGATTTGTGTGTGTGTGTGTGTGTGTGTGTGTGTGTGTGTGTGTGTGTGTGTGTGTGTGTGTGTGTGTGTGTGTGTGTCTGTGTGTGTGTGTCTTATTGCCATTTTTAACTTCTTCTCAGGAACTGTTTCTCAGATTAAGCTGAAACTTGGTGGATATGTCCCTTGTGGAAGGGCTAAACAAAATTCTTCACAAGGAGGCAACGCTGCTGGTTCCTGATTTTTAACATTTTTATTTTATTATTTTTTTTTTCAATTTGGGTACTTGTCGGTAAATGCACCTCTCCTATTGCTTGCTCAAGTCAAAGGGCATTTTAATGCTAATTCACAGTTTTTATTTCTTCTGCGAAACTGTCCTTCAGATTGACTTCAAACTTGATGGCAATGTACCTTGTGTGGCTCTCTGGCAGATTTGTTCATATTGTCACAGCCCATTGAATTTTGGATTTTTTATTATTTTATTGGTTCTTTTGGGGGGCAACTCTACAAAAATCTTCTCCTCTGAAACTGTTTACTGCATTGCTTTGATATCACACAGGAACACTCCTAGGGAGTCCTGGTTCTGAATTTGTTCACCAAGTAGGGCTGCGATATTTTTCTAATTTTTGGTGATTTTTTGTGTGTTTGTTGTTGCTATTTCCGAACTTTTCTACAGAACTGTCACTCAGATTAAGCTAAAACTTGATGGATAGGTTCTATGTGGAAAGATCAAACAAAACTGTTCCCTATGTGGCAATGCTGTGGATTTCTGATTTTTAACTTTTTTTTTTTCTTTTTAAATTTGGGTACTTAGCAGTACATGCACCTTTCCTATTGATTACTGTGTAAGTCAATGGGCATTCTAATGCTTATTCACATTTTGACCCCTTTATGCAAGACTGTCATTCAAATAGACTTTAAACTTGGTGGAAATGTACCTTGGTTGGGGTCTCTAGCAGATTTTTTCAAATGGACACGATTTTTGGATTTCTTTGTTCTTTTGGGGGCAATTCTTAAAAAAATGGCAAGGGTATATGTACATGTCGGCCGAGCACAGTGCTGTCACAGTCCTCTTGTTTTATAAACTAGTTAAAGCAGAAGTAAAGAACTGGCTGTTACGTTTATAAAGTACATTGAAAAAAATGTGTTTGTTACACCTGAACAGTCTTTCCTTCAATTATTTGAACTTGCTCAACAGCTGTACAGGCCTACATATGCTATGCCCCTGCATTTAAGCCACCAGGCCTTGTTATGTATTATATTTTTCATATATATTCCTCTCATCATTACCTTACAAATGAAATGTATTGAATATTTTGATAAATAGAGGAATCAGAATCTGATTCTGAATCTGTGGAGTTGGACGCCCACTCTGTTTCCTGGTTGTTGCTGACTGAGACTGAACAGGCAGAGTGATATGCTAACTGCGTGTTTCGGTCGGCATCTGCAACAAAAAGAACCAACAGGAGACACATTGTTCCAATAAGTGTACACTGAGGATGCCTTTGCAAGATTGCCAGCAATGTCTCTCAAACATGACACCCACCAATGAGCAGTCAGTCTAACACCCTAACCTGTATGTATTGCTTACCGTGGCCAACATGCGAGTATTTTGTGGCTGAAGGCCCTTGTTCTTGTATAAAGGGCTGACTGATCCAGAGAAATTGTTTAGATGAAACGAAATAAATACAATCAGTATGTGCAGCATGGAATGCAAAACTCGGACAACACAAGGATATGTCTGAATCAGACCACTTACAATTTCCACTGGTTTTCAGCATATCACTATACAATGGTATTAATAATAACTGCCACTTGTATCCTAGTGTGATGCGACATGGCTGTTCTAAAACTACAGTGTGGCACTGCCATATCCATAGAAACGATGGCTGGTGAATGATGACTGGGGCTGAAAGGCTGGTGTTATAATTCTCTTCGGCTGAATATATGGGAGGTAATCTCCCGATGAAGGAAAAATATGATGTGGCAAACCATTAAGCCCATTAAAATTGTGCATTCCACCTCGATCCAAATGGAGAGTTAAGTCTGAACCAGCATACTGAGGACGAATCCCAAAATGTTTCCCAAGCCTGGATCCAATAAGTAAGAAGAATTGAAGTGTAAACAAGAGACACCTCGATCCAGCAGGAGAGGTTAATTGAAATAGTAAAATGAAAACACCTCGATCCAAAAAGAGAGGTAGATTGACATTATAGATGAGAAACAACTCGATCCAGCAGGAGAGGTAATGTGCAACTATAAACAAAAGGGAGACCTAGATTCAATCCTAGAAGAGGGAACCGAAAAAACGCCATCCAAAACATGATAGAAACACAACAACTGAAAACCAGTTCTGCCTTGTCATGCTGCAAGTTGACACTAAAGTAGCAGTGACAGTAACACCATGCCTAAAACTGCCATGCAGCCTACAAAGTACGTTTCACTACTTGAATCAAAGCACTCTTCAAACTTTTGTAAAAATTCTCATCACCATCCTATTTGAAATATACGCCGCTGCTAGACATCAGTTTTGCACATATCGACGGTTCCCAGAACTGCTCCTTCAACTTACTGCTGATGAAGGTGTTTACCTTCTCCACAACATCCTTGTAGTTTGGGCGACAAGCTGAATCCCGGAAAAAGAACCCTGAGAAATGACTACCTGAGGTTAGTTCAAGCCAATGTAAATATACACTTCATGGCCCAAGCTCGTTGCTGCGCGGAGGTGCAAAAAGGGCTGCTATTTTCAGACCTTTGACCTCATTTCAATTATGGCAGCACTCATATCTGTTGGGGATCATGTTTCGGCATGTCACCCAGATTTCTAGTGTTGGGAAGAAAAATACGCATCAGGTGGTTTGCAAACTATCTTAGAAAATGCAACGGATGACTAAGCTAAACTTTTGGCGACGGGAAACCCACTGATACACGATGACATGGACCCATGGTTGGCCGACTTGAAATCTCTGGTAGCTGCTGTTATAATGGCGTCATTGGCCTAGCTTGACAACATTGCAGATACAATGACTTGCTCTTTTGCAGGTACAATTGCCCATTCAAGAACAATAAGTTTTCTGAGTAACGTTTCTGGAGAAGACGTCGAAAAAAGCAAAGCAAATACACATTTTTTTGTAAATAGGAAAACTTGCAATGATATCAAAGCAATTGGGAGCAGTTTGGGAGAAGAAAATTGGCATAAGATTTGCCCCTGAAAAAGAACACAATATTCCTAAAAAAATCCAAAGATAACTGGAGCATGACGACTTGTACAAACCTATTAGAGAGCCACCCAAGGTACATTGCTGCCAAGTTTGAAGTCAATCTGCTGAACGGTTTTGGAGAAGAATTCAAAAATGTGAATTAGCATTAGAATGCCCATCGCCTTCTATGGTAATCAATAGGTCAGGTGCATTTACCTATATGTACCCTAATTGAAAATAAAATCGTTAAAAATCAGAATTCTTGAGCAGCACCAAATACTGAACAACTTTGTTCAAACCTTTCACAGGGAACATATCCGCCAAGTTGCAGCTTAACCTTAGTAATGGATCTGGAGAAGAAGTCGAAAATAATAAAAACACACACAAAAACCATAAAAAGTTAGAAAAACATGAGGCGCCACCCGGTGAACAAATTAAAAACAAGGTGTGCCGAGCAGTGTTCTGTATCATATAAAAGCAATAGGGGTGATCTGGGTTGGTCTCATTTCTGATTAATTTCGAGCATGACGACTTGAACAAACCTGGTAGAGACCCGCTCAAGGTACACCAACATTTTTGCTTACACATATTATTCCTGATCCATTCAAATGAAAGGTAACATATATGGCCTGTAAAACTGTGCAGCTTTATACTATTATACTATACAAACATAAAAGTGAAACCTGAGACAGATTTTTTTACATTGTGGTTAGACAGGAAGTATGTTTTTACACATGTACCAAAGTATTTTGGTCAAATGTAACATTGTCTTACATCAGCTACAAAGATGTATATTTGCTGCTGGTATGATATTACTTTAGTATATTTTACTTATTTTAAATATAAAGGTCCATGAAAGCAACAGATAAAAAAACCATGACAATGTAATTTTAATATATTTCGTACTTCAAACAATAAGAAAATCTGCATACAGATGTATATCTTTATGATAAAACAGTAAGCAAATCTTAATTATGGCAGTGCAAATCCCATGCGTATCGGGTAATAATTAAATGGACAAATGCTTATGGTATTGTGTGCATATTCTATTTTAACTGTAGAACTTTCCAATGATGCAAAAAGAATTAAAATTGTGAATACAGTCTTCTGACAAGAAACTAAGACCTGGCCATGGAAAAAAACTTGTAAAATTTCCATGTACAGAGTTGTTCCTAGTGAGGTGTACTGTCCTATCAGATTAGTGAGGCTACCTGCTTTGCTTTTGAATGTTACTCTACCAGATGTACAGACATATTAAAAATTGCATGCATTGATAAACTAACATGTATACTGAATACAGTTAATATGGGAATCCCTGAGCCATATATGGAAATAAAGGCACTGGTAGTGCTGAGAAGGCCCATGTTAACTGTACCAGCGAGAAGCTTGTTGTAATACGGCACAGTGGTACCTGCTATTTAAAACCGCCTCTACTGGCAGCCAAACGTGGCCACATGTGGCAGTTGGTCCTGAATTTCAGGTAAATAAAGGAAGAAATGTGAGTCTTGTGTCTTGAAATGGCAGTCTTAAAAACTAATGCAGTCACTCATGAGAGGTGGTCTTTACAGCAGGCACCACTGTACAACAAGAGGAGACACAGACTGCACTTAAAGCTACAATACTAGCATTGCGTCCAAGAAGACTAAATACCTGAGGCCTAAGACATATTTAGTCACCTTTAAATGATAATGGCAAGTTATAATTTCGAAGTAAAATTCAAGTGCATTTTGCAACATGAGTAGTGTGAACAGCCACTTGCATGTATTACCATTGAAATAAGCATCTAAAGTTTGTATAGAAAATTTTAGTTTTACAAATGTGAAACCTTGTGGTGGAATGTATATTTTTCAGCCTTCCTACAAGTCCAGCTCTCAACGTTTGATTGTATCGTCATTGTTTGACTAAGGAATGGAAAGAAATTTTAAATGATGGCTTAGTATCTTTTGGGTATAGTGGATTATGTGTAGTGCTTTGCAAAAATCTGTATACTGTTTAGCACATGTTTATAAAAAATATATTTGCATGCAAATTTTCAGAAGATCTACTTACATGTAGACGAAATACGAAATAGAAAAAAAGAAAAAGACTAACTTCGCGCCCTGATCTGTTCTAATCCCCATCCAATTTTTGAAAAGTGAAACTGGGTGTCAGGAAACGTTGGACTATGAGAAAATACTGTGTGCAACTTTAGCATCACATTTGGAATCGATTAGGAATGCCAAATACTGGAAACGGTAGTTCAACTGTTTAAAATGGTAGTTTGCAATTCTGTCAACAGATGTCACTGCATATATATGAACAAAGCGTTGCGACCTACCGCAAAAATTTTAACACCCCAAACTGTTTGCTTCAAATTTAAAGCATGCACACACAAAATTATAGGGGTGTTTTTGGACAGATAAGTCTTATTGACCCTCATAAAAAAAGTTTATTATAGATTGGTTGATGGAGCCGTGGTTAGTGCTGAAACTAAGACTGGTTAAAGATTAAAAGGCAAAAGGCAGCCATCTGATTGGCTGTTGCCTCCTGCCCATATTAGACTTCACGTTTATGGGCCGTTAACTGTTACTATGACTTTGTCAAATGTCAATTCTCTAAACATAATTTTGATTTCTGCCATTTCGGGTTTTGTACCCATGCGACCAATTTTTACCGCCTGGATGTACCACATTCAAACTGTAAGACCGCTATATATTTTGGATGTATTTAGTTATGTCAAATTTAGTGTTGGTTGTTATTAGTTCATTTTTCATCACATGCAAACTACACAACTAAATTATCTTGAGAAGGTCATCAATCACATTAACTTGCTTTTATGCACATACAATTCCTTGACTAGTGCTCAGAGAGGTGATCTCCATTATGCTGGCTATTTCAATTCCCATATTCCCAAAAGTAAAGAGGTTGTAGATTTTCGTCAAGAGATGCATTCTTCATAGGCTGACCTTTCCATGTTCCATGTCTTCGTCCCTGACGTGACTGTTGTTTGTGCAGACAGATTCCCTGCAAATCTACACCTCCTTATGGACCTGACCTGCCATTTCTGCATATCAGTTTTTAGATTCCCACAGGCTGTTCTCTTCCCCTTATGGACCTGACCTGCCATTTCTACATAGCAGTTTGTAGATTCTCAGAGGCTGTTCTGTTCTTTCGGCTGCTCTTGAATGACTTCAATTTTCTGTTGAGGCCTTACTGGAGCCCTGATCCGATGTTGGTTGCAAGGAGCCTGAACCCTGTTGTATTAAGGTGGACCAAGTCTTTCTTGAAAAATGTCTGGCAGCAAGGTCTTTTATTAGCAAATTGCTGTTTATACAGATAACGACACACTCACTCATGAGGTTTTTGTTTTACCATAACAATGGCCGCTTGAGTTTTAATATGTAGTTTGCAGTCACCACAGCCACAGGGTAGTATTACACTCACAGCAGCTGCTAGAAATTTGGCTTAACTTGCCTGCACGAGATCAATACGCTCTTCTGCACATTGATTGAGCTTTTATCGCCTACTTTGATGTTATTTGATATATCTTGTATGACCATGGCTTCTTGTTTAGATCCATCACACTGTGTAACATACTCTTTCGCCTCGTTCTGTCTCTGCTACATTCTGCCGCAGATTATTGTTAGTTGTTTTTCTAGAAGATCAACAATATCTCCATCAGCTTTGGCTCGCTTGCATTTTCGTTTTGCCTGTCACATGACTCACACCATGTTTTATACTGTTTTCAGCAGCAGCTACTTCCAAAACAGTTCACCACTTCCAGTGCTGATCTCAGCATGTTTCGAGCACACTACCCCCCCAAAACACAATAACCAAAGCTATTGCAGAAAAAAAATATCGTGAAGCAAAATAAAAAATTCCAGCCCGCATAAAGCTCTATGTTTTAGTCCCCTCCACCCCTCCCCCAACCCACAATGAAGAAAAAATGTCAAATACCTTTCAGTTCTATAGCATACACTTTGATGGAAACTGCCTAACAATTGACTGGCAGCCTTTACAGTCATACACGTGTACATCTTTTTCAGAAGCATTGTATTTATCCCTTTGTAAGCATGGGCCACACTTTCAAAGTTACCACTTTAGTAGCCTTACATGATGTGGTGTATGTGGCTAAAAACTACAGGCTGGTGGGACTAGGTATAGTGCTGGTACTGCGCATCAATATTCTTTTATGAAACAAATTGAATCATAATTTTCTATCCAAAGTAATTCGGAAATTTATTTCTCCTTTAAAATTGCGCTTAACACATGTGTAATGTCATTAGATGTATTGTATTTAAAAGTGAACCGATAATGAGGAACTTCAGCATTCTATGGGTGAAAAAAAAACTGGCTTGGTAATTTCAGTGACCAGTAATATGATGCTAGTAATTTTTAAGATCCGCCAGACATGGTATTATGTGGCATATCGGCTAGAGATGGCATTGGTATTCACAAACAGTTACTTTCAAAAATAATATCTTCTTTGCAACAAAGTACATTTCATGGAAAAAGAGTATTCTAACGTGAAATCAATTCATAGCTCACAACATGCAATTATGAACAAAGAAAATATTATCTTAAGAATATTGTGATGACGTTTCTATGCCACTTGATATTAATTATACTTCCTTTGTTATTAATACTGTGATTTTTGTTTCATGATAGGCCAACTCATGGCCTGTTGAAATTTCTAGTGCTGGCATTACTCCACAAAATATATTGTAGGGGCTTGAACGGCTGGTTGGGCAGGAATCTAGATGCCTAGATATTGACTGATGATACATTACTGTCTCTTTTCAGGATTTGTGACGAAAATGAGTCAGGCGAAATCGTGTTTCATGAACAACAGGAAGCCCTACAATAACTGAAACTTTATGTCCTCAAATTTGGCCGTGACCCGGAAAAGAAGACCATACACAGCAAGAGTGGAGGAACATACACTAACCTTTCGGAAACTGTAATCATTTGCCAAATGAAACTGATCACCATCTGCCAGCAATATGGTCTGGACATGTCTATTAATTTGCATGCAAGTCTCCAGTTAGCATGTGTTTCTTTCACAGCAAACTCTAGCTTACCATTGAAAGAATTAGTGTCATTCCCCTTTACCACTAGCGAAAGTAGCAGAGGCCACAAGATGGCTGCGACTTTAAGAATGTGATGCTGTATTTTGCTGGAGACAATGCTTTTTAATGTCGTTGTTGATGTTACTAGCATATTTTATCAGCCATTTTTGCTATCTTTCTGTACTTTATCAGGAATGACACTGTATTCAGGCTCGTTTTCTCTGAATTTGTACTTGGTGTCACAACTGAGTGAAGACGTGTACAGACGTGCAATATCACAGAAAGGAGTCAGCATGGGGCTCGCATGACATACATCCCAGTGTTCATCATTTTGAATACCAGTAACAAAAAAGTCACAAAAACAAAATGTAAATTGCTAATCTACTGTACTGAATCGTATCATATATGCACAGACTGGAGGTGTGTTTATATTTCTGACTGCAGTGTACCTACAGACTCTTCTTGGTACAGCAAACGTTAGTCAGAAAATTTGAGCAACCAAGAGTGTGACATAAAATACGTTTTCCATGAACAGCAATTTGATTTAGCTGAGCCCATCTATGGATAAAGCTACTCTCGCTTATAGCGCTATGCAAAGAAATGTGTGCAAGAACCGTTTACCTTACGCCATACCAGATGCACCATGGTCCAGTTGTACTTCCCCTTTGACACTTTCTTTCCTCTTTGTATCTCAGGGCTACGCTATGCTGAAATACTCTTCCTTTGACGTGAACAAAGTTCGTGTTTCTGCTCGTCCTAAAAATTCGTTAGGAGGACTTTTCCTCGAACCCCAAGGATTTTTTTATTAATATTTACTATTATTATCACGGCGTTATCGAATTGTCTGTCCAGATCATACTTGCAAAACCACTGCCCGTGGGTCATACCTTTATCTCCATATATGAGCGAGGGTGATGATGCAAGGAAAATAGTTTCAATTGGGTAAGTATAAAACATTTAGTAACACCAAGGAATGTTTGAAATCACATGCGTATCATGATTAAAGTAATTATTTCATTGGGGAAATGTCCACGTTTAAGAAAGATGGACCCCATGTATGTGTGACCATGAGTGACTGACAAAAAATGCAGTTTTGGTTCACATAATAGAAGTTACAAGTTTGGGTTTTGCTTCTGCAGCCAAAAGAGGCACCAATGTACATATTTGAATCAATTTTGTATTAACAAGCGAAAAAACAATGAAGGCAACCAACAAATGTACTCTAGGAACAGTTGTATTCCCTAGTTGAATACCTAGTCTAATACTATACAAATGTCACTATTGTGTGCAAACAAAGACTCTGCACTTTCTACCAACTAACCTCAGAATTAATTGATGGATGTGTATGTAACATCAACCAATAAAATCACATGATGGTACATTTAACATCATATGACATGTGTCTAACTAGCAAATAGCTGCATAAGGCTAATTGTGACGTCATGTAATCGCGCAATGAAAGAAAAACCATGCTTTATATATGGAACATGATCCTACAAAATAGCTTAACATACAAAAATCTTGATATTCCCATTTGTAGTACTTAGTGTCCAATCTCATCATAGTGCTGAATCCATACCGCCACTAATGTCGGTTCTAACTTGGAAATTGTAACGTCTTTATATATTTTAACCATTCGAAGGTACTGTAAGCAGCCATCAAGCCTCACTCTAAAAAACTAGTGCACAGGGATTTTAAAAATGTTGTGGAGACCTACTCAACATGCAACCCCGTAATGTTTGAGCATCATCCATTCAACATTTTTAAGAAGCCCAAAATGTGGATTGCGGGCAGACGATGGACCAAAATCAACAAAAATGCACTGATGCACAGCGTAATAACAACAATATTGTACATTCAGAAATTGCTTATCAGCTGGTAAATGTCACATATGACATTTTAAAATCATGCACAGTTTGGTGCGGTACGATACAGACCTGCTCATGTACAGCTGGGTTGAAAATAAAATAGGGTAGCGTTTTAAGGATAACATTCAAATTCCCACCTGCCTATTAAATCTCGATTATGGTATAATTCATGGGTCATAATTGTACGACAGTGACATGGAAGAAAGAAAACGAACATGAAGAAAACAAGGGCTTTGTGCAAATAAAGACCCTCCTCAAAACAGCTATGTGCACGCGCACATAATTAACATATTTGGCAAGTTTTCACTGATTCTTCCCTTTTCTTCTGTTCTGTAGTGCTGTGAATCTTTGAGCGAGCCTGGGCCCTGCGATCCCACATGACATGTGCGCCTACTTTAGTACACTATGCTGTCCCGGTCAAAGCACATTTTCAGTATCACATAAGCACGTGGAAGTTTCACAAATTTCACTGTTTGAAAGGGAACAGCACATCTAAATGAAATATAAATCTGTTTTGCTTATGTACAGTTTCTCTTTCATTTTCAGGTGTATCATAAGCTAGTTCAGAAACACGAAAATTAGAGGGAAAAGCAACATTTGTGCTTAAAGGCACATCGTCCCAATGTGTTCTCCTTTCTGGTCAGGAAGGATTACGGTTCTTCTTTAGAATGGGACCACACATTACATATCTGTGATAGATTTACAGGTGATAGTTTATGAGTGGGGATGGGGGCAAGCGCCGCGTTCCCTACAGCCAAACAATTATATGTGCGTTATTCTTTACTATAATTGCGTTATTATCCTTAGCATTCTTATCATAACAGTCACAACAAAATTATAAAGAGTGTGCGGGGCTCATTAAGAGGATGCTTTGTCTACCTTTATGGTCGCACAATGTTTGATTACATTGAGGCATTAAAATGGTGTTTTTCTCTCTCTTTATGCAGCATTTTTATAAAAGACAGTGAGAAAGACGGTAGGTGACCGTCAGATTTTTCCAATGTATGATCATAAACGATCTTGTATACCAATATCATTTTCTAAAGACAGGCCAGGTAGTACAGTAACTAAAATTGTAGCCACATACAATGATGAAGCTATAAAATGATTGGACTTGAGATGTTGAAAATTGCTTATCGCTGTGGGACAAATAATTTATTGTTTTTTTTACTACAGTCATGCATTACTGATAAAAATCGGCTTCGCCAAAAACCCTCAATGAGTAGAAGTGCTGAACCAGGGATATCGTAGTAAAGTGCGTAACAATGTATTAACAGGTACAACTAGCAGATGCTCATATTCCAAAATTTGATCTTTCTGAAATATGATATACCAATTGGAATAGTCATTATATTATGAGAGGATGAGTACCACACAAGAACAAGAGTGGTCCACATGAAGAATTTGCCTGGACTCTAATTGTCAGATGAAATGTGTCAGAACAAACAAACATAGAGTAGTTCAGAAGTAGCTTTGGTTGTCTTTCGAATGTATACTCAGTGGTTTTCGTTACAAGCCCAGTAACATGGCTCGGGTACCCAAAATGTGGTTGCATGAAGGTTGAAAAAATTGATTATGATGTCTTTTTTATTTTGTGATCAGCATACTGGGTCCACCAACTGTATGTGGGGTAGATTCAAATAATGTTGCATCGCAACTTTATGCTCTAAGTTTTGCCATAATTTAAGAATTACTCTTTTCTTTTTAAGACAGAGTCAACAGCTTTGCTTGGTATGGTTTACATACTAAGCGCCCAACCCACAAGACCTGAGACAAGTAATCTTGACAGATACCACATAATTATATTGAAGTTGTTTTTCAGTACTGTTCAAATTATTTGAAAAATCTAAAGCAGATCACGTTTAATTAACAGCCAGTTGTGGCTGGTTTAAGGGAAAAGTTCAACTCTCGCTTTTTGGAATTGTGACCTAATTGGACTTGATCTGTTATATATTACGCTTGACTGCCTTTTCTTTGCCTATCATGATAACCCTTATGCACAGGTAACATCACAAAACGCAATCTCTGCAAAGACGTTACGTCATATTGATTTATTACAATAGTGTATTTACATTACAGCCGTATTTTGCAACAAAGTTTTTGTGGAATACCTCACCACCTATAACACTCAACGGTGTCGTTTGAGTTATGTTGCTCAGTCTTAGCAACATTACCGAAAGGATGCCAAGAGTGATTGTTGGTATGGGGCAAATGCCTGCATCCCTCTCTCTCTCTGTCTCTCTCTCTCTCTATATATATCTATATATATATATAAATATATATATATATATATATATATATATATATGTATATATATATATATATATATATATATATATATACATTTATATATATATATATATATATATATATATATACATATATATACATATATATACATATATATATATATATACATATATATATGTATATATATATATATGTATAATTTCAGTAACCCCTCAGTACTGGGGTAAATGTGTGAAGAAATATCATTGAAACACAGGATACATACAACAAAATGCATGCCTTGTTCACAACATTAGTGAAAATAATGACAATAGCCACCAAGTCAGTAAACACTGTTGCTGCCAATTAACACACTCAAGTAGTGGCAAAGAGAGCCGAGCATCAAAGCAGGGCCTCATCCTGGCAGGCTTGGTGGACCTGAGAGCAAACTCGAAATTACTGGTATTTCCCTCTGAAATGAACACAGGAATATTGCCCTGCTCTGGTGACGCAAACGCAACCAAACCCCAAAAAGCCCCCCAGCAGTACTATAAAACTTTCGTAACCAAGGTCGCAAGTGTGTGCTTAGAGCACCAGGGTTTATCAAAATTTTCTCATGATGAGCCAGTTATTTCAGTGACTCGACTATATCGTCAACCTGTGTATCAAAGGGCCCTGATGTACCAGGGCTTAGACCTAGGCAACAATTACATTGGCGCAAGTCCAGCTTGGAGGCGGCGGGTGACCATAGTGCCTGAGATCAACACAGCAGCTTCACGTGGCACGTTGTTAGATTTAAAATAGCACCAGATTTTAATAAAAGGCATAGTCAGGGACGAAAACCTCCGATGGGGATACTTTATTATGCTTAATATTTTTTAAAATAATGGGAGAATCATGTAGTGCAAAGACAAGTGAAGAGTGATGTGATGTTTTAGAAAAAACATATATTGTGTTAACACACATGTATATAGTACTGTAATTTAATTTTCTTTAACCAAGGACATTTTCCAAGGGGCATTAGCTGTATGGACCTTACGCAAGGTGTCTTGAGGGTTGCAATATGCAGGTAACTTTTGCTTATAACTGTACCACATGGTTTGTGTATAGCGATGCCAAAAAAGTACTTCAGTTACAAGCTATTAACTGTTCAACTTGTCTCAGAAATGTGAAAGAAGTTTTGTTCTTTACTGTATTCTTCTCTGGCAAATGTGGACATGAGCCCAGTTGAAATCATGTTTGATCGTCTTTAGGAATCACTTGACTGGAAATTTAATCATAGGTCTGGCGTGAGAAATGGTCTTTCGTAGCAGTTTTCAAGATTCTTGCCAAGCGTAAAAACCCAAGGAATATCCCTGCCAAGTTTAAACTCAATGTAGCTGACGGTTTTAGAAAAGCCGAAAATGTGAGTTACCATTAGAATGCCCATTGACTAGCATAGTAATCAACCGAAAAGGTGCATTTACTGATAAGTACCCGCAATCGAAAGAATCGTTAAAGGTCAAAAATCCACAGCAGTGCCACCTAGTGAACCACTTTGTTTCACCCTCCCACAAGGAACATATCCACCAAGTTTCAGCTCAATCTGAGTGACGGCACTGGAGAAATGGTCCAAAATAGCAAAAATTCACAAAAAGAAAAAATGGAAAAGAGTGCAGCGCCACGTATTGAAAAAGCAATTAGCCAAGCATATTCAGAAAATAATGTTTTGAACAGACTTGGTAGAGACCCACCCAAAGTAAATCTCTATGAAGTTTGAATTGAATCTGGTCGACGGTTTTCGAGAGGAAGTGGAAAATGTGAATTATGGACAGACGACGACGGACAGGGGACCCTCATAAAAGCTCAGCTAACTGACAAGTCAGCTGAGGTAAAAACACAGTATACATGGAATCCGTAAATTATAAAGGAAGAGCCTATATAATGTCAAGAGACAATCCATTAAGGCAAAAAAGACTGCCCCTATCATGGATACCACCGAGTGATGAGAGAGGTTACATTACATTATGCAAGTTCTAACAAATGAATAGCATGGAACTGCTTACACAATGAGACATATGTCGTACACCGGAAAAATAAGTGAAAATATACAGTCGGTGAAATTATCTCCATGGTAACACCGCTCTAGTATCAGGTTCACCAATATAACAACTACTCAAGAATCATATTCACAAATATAACAATTCGGGATTGTAATTCTAATTTATACTGCGAAATGTGCCAATGTTCTACATAGTCTAAGAAGCCTTGACAACTATGCATGTTATCTTTTTTACAATATGTGCGCCTCTTTCATTCACACGTTTCACTACATAATTTGTAATACATTTGTCCGTAAATTTCCAATTAACTCAATAAAGATACAGGCTATTTCGGTTTCTTGTGTCATACTTGTAAAGCTTTGATGCTTGACTCACTTCAATAGTTTGGAAATAAATAAGAAGAAGTTTTTTTGGTGTTTGAAAAAAAATTGCAACACACGGCGTTTAAATATATATTCTACTTTCGGTAATTTTAATTTCTTGAATGAGGGTTAGGTATGAGAGCTGTATTTGCTATTCAAATATGATACATATAGCCTTCTTTTATAATCTGGAACAACGAGAACGTTGGAATCCGTGTGCAGGAATTGAAAATTGAAATGACATAAGATAAGAGATTTGTGCATATTTTATGTTCGGAACGAGCGGGACTCGAATATCATTTTGTATATTACTTCTAAAATCGATTTGAGCAAACAGTTTTTAAGTTTATTCAGGAGTCTTTACATCTAATTGGAAATTTCATGAGTGTGAATTTCCCACGGCAGAGTTTTCATCTTAGGCAACACCGACGAAATGAAAGGAACAAACCTTTTCTATTACGGTACCAATGATTACAATATTAGGTGTTTTGTTTTCCAGTTTCTTATGGAGTGCCAAAAAATCATGTATTCAGTTTTGTCTACATTGAATGAGAGTTTGTCCCCACATATTCATCCGTGGATTTTTCAAAGTTCATTATTAAGTGATGTAGACTTTGTTCATAATTCATAATTGGGGTTGAGTTGACATATTCTAAAGTTCTTGCAAAGTTGTATTATCTGCACACACAGTTATATGAAAAAGGCTGTAAGTACTTGCAAAATCATTAACACAAATAAGAAATACAGTCAAAACTCTTCACAACAGCACTCAGCTATATCCGACATATTCACTTAACGACACATATTTTAAGGAACAAAACGTGCATTTTCTATGTTATATGATTCGTTTATCTGATATATTCAGTAATCTGACACAATTTCAGGGAACGGATGGTGTCATTATTGTGCGGTTTCAACGTAAAAGTGGTCCAAAAATGGACCCCCGGGGAACACGTGTGCTAATATGAGAAATACCTTATTTGGTTCCATTCTATTTAAGATACAGTGTACAATCTTTAGGAAACTGTTAAACCAGTAAAGTTACCTATCTTGAATTCCATTTGTACTTAATAGCAAAGTAAGATGCCGGGGACCAAGGTGTCAAAAGATTTGGATAGGCCTAAAAATATTGTAATTGGTGTTTTGCGTATGTCCGTTTCATGTAGAATCTTATCGATAATTTCAAGAACAGCATGTTCTGTGGAATGCTCCTTTCTAAATCCATATTGCGCGTTTACATAATAAATTATTAGTTTTAAAACATTCGTATAATTTGTTAGAATCAGTTTTATTTTCAAAAAGTTAGATATAGAGGAAAGAAGAGAAGTTGGTGTATTGTTATTAAATAAACCAGGGTCGCCATTTTTTTTAAATCGGTGTTACTCTTCCTATCTTCAACTGATCAGTAAAATACCGGTTTGAAAAGGTTGGTTAATCATTATCATAAAAATCGGATTTATTAATGGCTCATTAAACTTTAGTAATTCAGTAAAAATCTCGTCATGTCCACAGCTTTTCTTTGTCTCGGGAGTTTTCATAACTGTTTTAACGTCAAAGGCATTTACCCGTATAAATTGGAATCCATGTCTGATATTCTGTGACAAAAGAATCAAAATTTGGTTTATATCGAGTATATATTTTTCTAGAAAGATGTATTTCTATCTTTTTAAACAAAAAAAGTTACTGAATTCCGTTACAATTTCCAACTTGTTACTAATATGTTTATGATATATGTCAAGTAAATCTGGAATGTCTTTCTTATTATTATACATATTAAAATGTTTGTAATTAAATCCCAAGTTTTCTTTATATTGAATTTATGTCTGTCGAATTGTTTGTCATAATACTTTATTTAGCTTGCAAAATATATCTGTTTAGGATACTGTTATATGTAGTTCATCTTAAGAGACTTATAATTGGATGAGTTCATGCCAATTGGCAACAACCTTTTGAGGAGGCGGTCACGGTATTTAATGCATCTAATAATGCCTGTAGTAATCTCTTTGGACTTACGGCGTTTATGGGGGGATACGTAACATAAATAACGGGATTTTTCCTCGGTTTTGCTGAATTTATTTTTGCAAGGATTTTAAAATTACAGTTTGGGTCTGTATTTAAATCATGAACAAAATCATGTATTTAAATCATGAACAAAATCAGACTGGAAACTGGATCTTACTATTTCGTGATCAAACTGTTCAAATGCAATTTTGGTCTGACTGTCTGATGTTTATAAACTTTGGACCAACTGACTTAGGTGCAGTTAATTTTGTACAAGTAAAACACGGGAGATGATCCGATATAGTCGAGATTAAAATCCATGATGCCTAATTTTTTCACTTGCAATATTGCAAAAATAATAGTCAATGAGGAAGCCAATCTAGTAGGAAGGTTATCGCGTGGAGAGAAGCTATTTGTAGTTCAAAATCCAAAAAGTTACTGAAACAATCTCTTTCGTTCATTGTTAGTATATCCATACTGAAGTCGCCTGCAAACCTCGCATTCATTCTAATGTCTTTTATAAGCACAGCTGGCCTGTCAGGCAGCAGAGCTTATATCATCGCTCTTCAGCCGCTGTCTTTGTCCGTCATCTGTCGCCCATTCACAATTTACATTTGGGACTTTTAAATAACCGCGGATCAGATTCACTTCAAATTTGCTGGCAATGTAACTTAGGTGAGTCTCTACCAGGTTTCTTTTTCATATGGTCAGCTTCCAGTGATTTTTTGTAAACTTCCCTACCTTTTGGATAGCAAATCTCATATTGCCTGCAATGTTTTTGTTTTTTATGGTTTTTGTGTTTTTGCTTTTTCAAACTTCTTAGAACCGTTACTCAGATTAAGATGAAACGCGGTGCTTATGTTCTTGGTGAAAGGGTCAAACAAAATTGCTCACTAGGTGACACTGCTGTGGATTCCTGTTTTTTAACGATTTTTTCTTTTAATTCGGGTACTTAATGGTTAATGCACCTTTCCTATTGATTACTTTCTATATCAGTGGGGAATCCAGTGCTATTTCACATTTTAAACTTTTCTTCCTATACCGTCACCCAGATTCACTTCAAACTTGTTGGCAGCATACCTTCAGTGGCGGTCTGCCAAGTTTGTTTAAACTGTCATGCTCCAATGAATTTTTATCTCTTTTATTTCTTTTTTTCTGGGGCAAATCTTTAAAAAAAAGAGAAAGAAAAAAAACGCCAACCTTTAAACCCACTTTCCCAACTGCTTTGATATTACACATGAACACTCATAGGGACTCCTAGGGACTCCTAGTTTTTAATTTGTTCACCAAGTTGCACTGCAACTTTTTCTATTTTCTTAAATTATTTTTGGTTGATTTTTTGCTATTTTTGACTTCTTCTCCAGAACCCTCACTCAGATTAAGTTGCAACTTGTTGGCTATGTTCCTTGTGAAAGGTTCAAGCAAAGTTGTGCAATAGTTGGCACTTTTCCGGATTCCTGATATTTCACGATTTTTTTTTTCACTTTGGCTGCTTACCGGTAAATGAACCTTTCCGATTAAATACTATTTAAGCTAATGGGCATTCTAATGCTCAATATTATGTATTTTCTCCACCAAGTAGCAATTGCTTTTAAAGTTCTTATTAAATATTCTTCAATTTCTCATGATCCAAGAAAATTGATACCGTTAATGATTTTTAGGCAAATCTTTGAAACACTTCTAAATGCCATATGCACTCAGTTAAAGCTCAACACAGCTCTATTCAGTAGCAACTTTGGTTTTGTGAATAAGCTTAGGTTAGCTGAGCACGGGCTTTTCATACAGCCCTTTAGTTTAGCCTATGAAGGGCCTTATTTGGTCGATAAATGCATATATATTTGAATGGTTATCATTTTGCTTTGGTTGTTTGTACATTTTGTCTAGTACAAGTTTCATATGTAAGTTATGACCCATTCTTCAAGCAATTGTTTTTCCCAAATATCAGAATTAGAATATCGATCCAATAATTTGTATCGAAAATCAACATGAATATACGTTATGAGTCCACCATGCCCCTAACAGCCTTTATCCTGGCTTATGCAGTTATTATTTTCCAACAGTAGTTGGGAGAGATCTGAATTATCAGATAACCAGGCCCATTGAATACAAACGACATTGAATTGATAACCTTTAGATTTTAATTGCTCGAGTAAAATGGACATTGTCTATTTTGGCCTTGAGTCTTTGAGCATTTAATGTTTAAACCGTGAAATTAATATATTAAGGTTGGAGTAAATCTGCAAAGGAACAAATAGTATAACAAAGCAAATACTTAACAGTACATATTTGATGTTCCGAATCAGATGAAGAATGGACTGTGTTTGAAAAAAAAATTTCCGCCAAGCCACCGAAGTGGCTCAGTATGGACTCATCAAAATTAGTTGACATATTTCAGGTTTATTTAGGAAGGCAAAGCGAAGCTGTACCTGTTCAATAAGCTCATTTTACTTACGATTGAGGTTGGTTGGTAGCATCAAAATACAACTGGACCACAGTGGCATGTGCAGTATGCAACTACTGCCGTGAGCAGAAGGGTGGCTGCCTACAGCAGGTAAAACTGTATATTCGTTACGAACATGCTATTTGAAGGTGATAGCAGTCTGCAGAAGAGCTGGAACAATAATTTGGAGTCTGAGGGAAGGATAGAAAATAATACGTGCGGAAGAAAAGTAGTTTTCTGTGCATCGTGGTTTGCAAAGGACTAGTAAGATTATCAAAACATATTTCAGTATAAGCATGCTGCGTGTGGCTAGATTTGTTTATATTGAGGTGCTATAGTTATTCATTTTTAAAGAATCTGGGGAACGAAAAAAAAAGTACATATGGTTTAGATGATTTATACACCCGAAGTGCAAGGACATGACGGCTAAATTTGTATTGAGTGGCAATCCAGAATTACCCTTCACTCAGCTCTGGTGAACAGACCTGTTGTTCAAGGCATGGTAATATTATTAACCTAAGTATTGTTTAGGATCAATTACCAATATACACAGATCAGTTATCGATGAGAATATTATGATAAATGACCCTGGTGACTGCCTTAGGGTGACTGTCTCAAAGAAGCTAGGACTCCCCCACTTGCATACCTTTGTTGCATCGAAGTATGTCGAGTCACTACTGCAGCATCTCATATTGTCAATATTTGTGCAACTCACATTTACAAAAAGTAAGTATATATGCAAGTACCAGGACCAGTTTACACTGGCAAGGTTATGCTAATGTGACTTTTAATATCTAAGGAAATCACAACATTTTCTTCCTCATTGAAGGTACCCTTTTGGGGAGCTGATAATTGAACGTGTTATGCAACTCAGTCTAACTGAAGTAACGCAAAAATTCCACAAAATAAAGCCATGATAATGAATTTTAAGTTCAGGCAAGTGCAGGACACAGTTACCTAAGTTTCGGTCCCAAAATACAGCTGGTTTCAGTTGATCAGGAAATTCTATGAGGGTTCTTATTATCTTGGACTATAGAATGGGAATAAGTTGATATGTCCATTCCGGTATTGACCGAAGAATATTACATATGTTCCGATGGGTAAAGTTGTCCAGCCTGTTCATTAAACACATTCCAACTGAGCCATCGTGTTACTATGCCAAAAAAAAAAACAACAACAACAACAACAACAACAACAACAAACATGGACATTTGCACTGCTTTTATATTCAAATATTCTCCCCTATCCTGAGCACACCCACTTTTTCCTTTTTTCAAATAGGATCACGAAGACGTGGTTTGGTAGCATGAAATACAGAGCTAATTATGGAAGCACTATCGTGAGAAAAAAGTTGATCCATCCCAACAGATTTAGCTTTAATCCATGCAACTACACAGCTTGAGATCATTTTGCATTGTCTGATCTAAATCTCATTTGTCAACTATGAATGAGATTGTTTTCATGCTGTATACACGGCCTTTACGTAAACATTGATCACTGTTCTTCAATTTAATTACAAAAACGGGAGTATTTTTCATTACCTGTGCCTTGTCATTATTGAATATGGACAACTCTTTCTTTGTCTCACTCATTTTTTCTTGCCTCTGCGCTTTTGATCCTATTTAATTCAGTTTACACATATTGATTATTATGGATTTCCCTACTGTGCATAATATGATTAATGCGATGGGTTCTCGAGATACGGAGAGACACAGTACATATACAATACACACAGGACATTACAAGCTGAGTTACCGATCAGAGTTCAATATATCCGTTTTTGCATGGGAAAAAACGAAACAGAATTAGCTTAGTTGCGATGCAATAATTCGTCTGTAATGAAAATGTTGCAACACAAAATTTCTGCTCGACAATGAGCGAACTATCATTACTATGATACTTTTTATCAATATCATTTTGACAACCGGTCTCGAAATGTTCGTTACTTTCATTATTTTCTTCCATAATTGCGACATAGCATCAATATAATAAAAAATATTTTGAGTGATTCTGAAAGTTCCTGCGAGCAAGCTCCATGTGAGGGTATTTGGAGGAATGCCCACCAAAGTTAGCGCCAAGAAACGTCCCCAATGGAGTTTCCTGGCTCGTCACTAGTGGATTTGATCACACCCCTCACCATGCCTACTGTCCAAAAATGCCTATTAGATGCCCATAGTCCTCGAAGGGGAAATGTGAATAGAAAGGAAAAGAACATGCCAAATTCTCGTACAACTTCCTGGAATTGGAAATTAAAATTTTAGCATTGTAGTTTCATAAAAACGATTGGATGTAATAAATTTTGAACACAGAATTAGACAGAAGTGACAAGTCATGGCCGAAAGTAAAAACAAAATGCAGATGGTGATGAAGCTTCAGTTCAAACATACGATGCGCTTGTTGATGGTCGGTGACTGCACCATCCCAATACAGATAAGCCATGACACAGCATTGGAACAAGCAGCTAAAACTTAATGTAGCTTGATAAAATGTTCGAATGGAACAAATCTGTGGCACAGAACAAAACAGGAGTGAAAAGACACGATGGAAAGAAAAATAGGGAACAGTTAGATGGGGCGGAGTCCCGTCACTGGCGTAGGTCTACTGTAATTGAAACAAATATAGTGACTTGCTTGTGTGGTACCCATGCAGCTTGTGCTCAGATACATGTTGGTACTAAGAACGCCATCCTAAATGTCAGTAATCAGGACAACATATATATTTTATTAAAAAATAGCACAGTACTACTTTTATCAGATCGCTGACTTTCTTCTAGTTCCCAGTGGTTTCATTGCCGATATATACTTCCCCCTACCACCTTTCAATGTTCCCCCTTTCCCTCCTCAACGTACATTTGCAGCTAAGCCCTTCACTGAGTATTCGTTTTGTCAATAAAATTCTGACACTTGACTTCCCAGGTAATAGTGCTGCTACTTTCCTGTGACCTGCCCTTTCCTTGGCCGTTAGATTTACTAATCACGGTGAAATATTTACGCCCTCCCCTTGCTTTCATTCATCAGTCTCTGATTTACATCAGAACCCCTGTTGGTTTACAGTATTACAACAAATACGCATTTTCACTAGTTTCTTTTTGTATGTTACCAAGTTACCTGCCCCGTCTTCGGGCGTATTACATTATTGATCCAGGTGGATTATCTACTCCCACGCCTTTTTTTTATCGTAGTCTTCATCGACCGTGGAACCACTTGAAACGAGAATAAATAGTCACTCAAATTTCAGAAAAATAGTACTACTTTTGATTTGGAAGTAAAAATGCTGTCTTGAATGTTGACTCAAATGTCAATAGTTAGGATATGTCAGCGTTTAGGCCAGCATAAATTTAAAATTAAGAAAGTTGTACTACTTTTCTCAAATTGCAGTAGCTCATATCAACCCTCCACTTTCCAGTGGTCACATTGCCTGTGAAATATGTACGCCCATTTAGCCCACCCAGCCACCCCCGTAGCACATATCGCATGAACCCCCTCCCCCTTCCCTTCGTATTCCCTATAGCGTATCCAAAACCCCATAAGATATGGGGCTTTGCGTCTCTCTTCGAATGGGCGATTAAATGTAGAAAATAAAAAATACTATCCTGGATGTTGACTCAAATGTGTGTTTTCACAATCAAATCACTTTGATAATTACATGCACAAGAAGCCATTTTTACTGATTCGTTGTTACTGGTAAACCGATAAAAGGTTAATCTAATTTGAAGATATTGTCCTCTACCTCCTGCCACGGAACGCTGAAATGAGCATCAGGCATGTGCTTACCAGGACACATAAAATTCAGGACTTAGGATTTAGGGCCAGTTTATGTGCAGGAATACAAATCGTAAGGTTAACAGAAAGCATACATGTATTTGATGGTAAATGTGACTCCCATTAATACAATTTTGTTGTTGTCATGAGTGCCATGCTTGTTAAACCGTGTGAGTGACAGGGAACACGTGATTATTATCGGAATAATATAAGAATTTAAAGGTAAACACATGTTTAAGGTTTGACAGGCACGTTACATGACTTATACAATATGATTTCCTTATGATTGAATCATTTTGGTTTCTAATAACTCTTGTAGTGCTTTGGTTCAAATTGGACTTTTTAAGCTGAACAAACAACTCGGGTTGTAACAATACACTGATGCTGCAATAATGCAGTAGTGGGCTCGACACATCCCATGGGGTAAGATATCATTGACACGACACACAGGACTGATACAAAAATTTAAACCCTGGTAAGGACAAGATTCCGTACTCTCATATACGTTAACACTGCCTGCTGTTTAAACTGTTTCTAGTGTTGAAATTCAAACTTAACGGAACTTTTGAAAGGGGGCCAAATTATATGTGCAGTTCAGTGATTTATTTACAGGATTTGGTTAATTGCTACACCCTTCCCGAAAGATACACCGGTGAATAAGTGTATGCATACACACACACACACACACACACACACACACACACACACATATATATATATATATATATATATATATATATATATATATATATATATATATATATATATATATATATGATAAGAATTTCACACAGGCGCAAAATTTAGAGAAGTGTTGGTATGAGGTAACATGTCGCCTTCTCTTTTTCTTCAGACATCCTGCGATGTTATTTTATGTGCACATTACCCTTTCATTCTATACCCCTACCACAGTTTCGTGGTGTAGTTTTGCATGATTGGGTCGGCTAAGTACACGTTGCTCTTACAGCTAGTTTATTTGTGTTTAGTGCTGGAAATGACGTCACAATAACGAAATTAAGATATTTGACAGAAGCAAATTTTGTCAATAATAAGTATGGCTACAGTTAATCTTCATGTTTATCAACAGGGACTTAATTACATTCTCTGCTGTTTTGATGCCATTGCAAATATAAGATTAATTTATGATGACGACAAAATTAGTATACACATTAACTTTAGATTTTCTTACCAGAAACTGGTACATGCAGGTGTTTACCTGAATTTCATTGCTACAGGAGCTTACATTTTATTGAAATGTTCTTTCTTTGAAATGTGCTGCAGATTCAACGAGGTCTTGATTACTAATGTTTCAACAGATATTGACAGCCCGAGTCCTCGATTCGTGTCAGGTTGCACTCAGCATAAGTACAAGCCTATGTGTGCAATTTTGAAATCCTACTACGGGAACACATATTGTATTACATATATTAGCCCATAAAGATTTCAATATATTGTTCATGCACATTTGAATAATATACGATAGCATCAATTCAAAGGAAAATTACTGTAACGTGCGGATCGCACATGTGTTACCAGGACATTAATAATATGCTTTTACTTCCTGCCAATTTACAAGTGAACAAACTGAAAAATTCAATGTTCCGAATACTCAAGATCTTGCGTGGCCCTTCAAGCGTAAATTTCTTCTTTATCGCTTCAGAATTATGCTTAGTCTAAATGACATTTTTGCTTTAGCCTATAATACGTATCGTCTCTCAAGTTAATAATGTTTTGGCCATGTGATATCTGGGACTACAGTTCATTGTCATGTTTAAAATTTATCTAAACTTTGAAATAAAGGTCATATCGCAGACTGAAAAGGTATAAGTTTACACATAAAATAAGTGCAGTATAGTACACACTGCTTTAAACTTCACAAGGTCTTGAGGTCTCCTATAACGCGGGTTGAAGTTGTGACACCTTTCACTTGTCAGGTGGTCTTGGCTTTTTATCGCATGTATGTGTAGTCCAGAGTAACCACGGACGGGCCATTCTGCACCGTGTAAAATTTATTGCCGATCCACGCGCCCGTGTAGAACGGTCGTGTGCATGCCGTACTTTCTCGCTGACCACTTTTTTATGTGTGGGCACCTAGGATGTTGATTTATCGTCTGCTGCGGTATTTGTCGTTGATTGCTGTTTCGACACAACACTATCACTTCTTTTTATGCGAAATGGTAGAAAATAATCTGGACTACACATACACGAGATAAAAATAAAACAACACTCTTGCAATTACCTGGCCGTAAATTCTGCATGGCACTCGCGCACCCATGGAGCAGAAGGATACACTCGATGGTCCGCCTGCGGCGGGCTGCATCTCGTGTATCCTTCCGCTCCACGGGTACGCTTGTGCCATGTAGAATTTACGGCCAGGCACTCACACTCGTGTAGTTTTATAATTTTGTTGTATTACATACTTGTCGAAACACGTCTTGGTGATTACGGGCATTGTGCATGTGGATGCTGGTAACAGGAGGATTTGAAGGCATCTGGTAGGCTATAATGTATCATATTCATAAAACGTTTTTACTTTGTACATGTGATAAATGGACAAACGGTTGTCAGAAATCTCTGTGTTAAGATGACTTTCAACAAGGAAGCTTACAATAAACAAAAAATGACACAATGACTGCTTTTTAGGCTAAAAGAAAGGGAAGTTCAGATAAAAATTAAAAACGTTCGTAATCCCCCTTATAAAATGAAATTTTTACTTAAATGTTTGCATAACACTGATAGACAAGAAACGCGAAGACATATACAAGTTACATATCCATCACAACATATCACTGATAAATGATATTGAGATAGGTACATAAATCAAGGATACCTGAAATGCGTGACTGAGCTGCTGACAACATGGATCATTTCTAAAGTAAGGGACTATATCTGCTTCAATAGTTTACACCACAACGCATCAATGTTAAGAGCTTGGATAACGTGCTCAAACACCGTGAATATATTTTTTACATTACAAAACTTACGAGACTTCAATCTTTTTATTAAATAATTAACAAGATAGGTTTGGTCCAGCTATTTTACAATGAAGACCACTTTGAAATTGCAGTTTGTAATTAAATTTTTGAACAGATATTAAAGAGTATCAGGTATTTATCAAATAACTTGAACTACAATTTCTCTGAAATCCCTTTAGCTCAAAACGTCAAATACTGAACAGCATTTTCATATCGTCTTTACCAGAAACCTGTTTGCCAAGCTCTTTACTCTCCATATCAATTCTTGTCATTGACGTTTTTAAGGTGACTCAGGGTTTGATACATCACTTCTTTGTCGGCTACAAAATCTCGGATGAACAAATTATAGCTCATATTTAACCCCCGCCCATAAAGTATACATTTCTTGGAAAAAATAATCTTCTAGCACCCATTCTCAAAAACGTGTCTTGTTTGTCCCGTGTTTTGCGCTGTTAATAAGCTGTAGCGCCGTTAATGAGCTGTAGCGGTCTGAAATTGAAGGGATGACAATAGGCTCTGAAACATGTTGAGTAGTTACCCGCAGAAGACCCTTTAATTTATTTGGGTTTATACAGCCTATGTCAAAATTTTACAGAGGAACGTGGGCAATGTGGACATTAGTAATTCCATATGTATATTGGTTAGACAGGGACAGGTTAGCTTATGAAGAGTAAAGAGTTCGGACTGCGGAATAGGGTAATAACTACTAGGAAGTGGTTCTGGTCAAAAAGACACAAATACAACTCCATTTACACATCAAAGGATTTCAACTTTCCTCAAGTACTATGAAAGAGCCAGGCCTCATACACAAATTCCGAGTCCGAGACCTGCTTTTTACACTCAACTCTTTTGAATGACATTGGCGAAAACTGGATGCTATTTTGAGCAAAAACTGTGGAAGGTGAAAACAAAATAGTTTGCGATGTTGTTGTGAAAATGATCGTGTGAAAAATTAGCTGAAAGGTCAAGCTGTCTTTGAAGGGATTACAAGCACTTAGTCGCAGTTTTTCAAGTTTGACAACTCTATAATCCGTAAGCATTGTTTGTTTGTTGACTACTATGAGGATGTTGATTAATCATACTTGAAAGGAACGCAATTTATGATTTTTTTTATTTAGAAAATACCGAGTTCTGTGTCAGACTCAGCATGTGCTGTCGCAAGCGTGGTTTCATAAATGGCCAGCTGATTGGGTACGACTTATATGGCAGGCTCATTAGAATGATTGACAACTTTTTTGCCGGGCTGGCAAAGGAGAACAATATGTTGAGGCCAAACGAGGGAAATGTTAGGTTTACATTGATCCGAAGATTTCGAATCCTGACAAAAATTTGCATAACATAAATTAAGGTCAATGAAATAAATAATCTCCCCCCCCCCCCCCCCCCCATATCAATTCTTTATTACGGTCTACAACAAAGTTGTGCAATGGAAAAGCCCGGGAAAATGAAGTGTTTAGTAAGTCCAGATCGTCATTGGCACTTTCTCAGTCACACAGCACGCATATCCAACACATCCACTTTCATTCGTATCTACTGACTACATTGAATCCATCAATTTATGCAAAAACAAAAAAACAAAGAATATAAACAAACAAACAAAAAAAACACAAACAAAAAACAAACATAAAAAAAAACCAAAAAACCAAAAAACAAAAATCACAAAAAACAGTCAAAGTTGCGACCGGGCCTAACAGAAAGTTTGCGAAAATTTCTTGTCAGTTTCGATGTGTCAGTAATACGGTATTGTCATATGGTGTGCGAAATGCGAATATGGCGGCTCAGTCATGGTCGAGTTCACTTTCTAACCATCTCAAACTAATTTTGACCAGTTCCAACCAATGCTCAACCCAACTCAAATTAGTCACACCTCATTTGGTCAAAGTTGACGTCACCGCAACTAACAAATTCTGCCAGTACCCCAGAGCCTTGTCAAAATTAGACTAGGCGGATTCAAAATGGCGACCCTGAACAAGTATGAGCAAAGCTGCACCTATATAATCCCTTAAGATTTTTCACTACTGGCAAAAAAATAGAACTGTAAGTGTATTAATCATATGTGTGTATTGGGCTGACGTTGAAACGTTCCCTGGTTACTTGCGCACTGTAACCAAACACGTGAATTTGACTACAGAATTTCAAGGGTTAGGGTAAGGGGCACAGTGCTTTCGAAAATCGACCAAGGTATACCATGCGATGATATTCTCGGAAAAAACATGAACCTTCAGAACATAGTGACAAGGTATGCTTTCACTAAACACACAGCACATAAATACAGAATACTGTCATATTCATGAGTAAAGCATACTATTTCCTCCACATTATCATATTCCAATATTTTCCACAATATCGGGTATGCTAAGCGCAGTAAGAGTGTCACACTCGCCATGCTGAAAATATGGTAGTTTTGAGTGTTTTTGAGGACTTTCGATGAAGGCATCCCCCAACTGCCCATTTATCGCAAACTTAAACGAATCAAAGCCGGCAATCATGAGGCTGGGGAAAATGTTGTAGACCTCTGTGCCTGTGAATACCGCGCATCAGCATGGTATGAAAATAAATTTGGCGCCGAATGTGTGCATTAACTACGGGGAATTACGGGAGATCAATGCGGAAGGTTGCAGTAAGTAAACCACTGTAAATGCCGACTTGTGGGGGGGGGAGGGGCTAAGTGGCATGACACCTCAATCTGCGAAGCCTAACCATAACACACAGACATGGCTGTGAAAAGTCATGCAACATTTACCTTTTGGAATTAAGGCTGATGAATTATGAATGGCAAAAGCGAAGTATTATTACAAATTGCAACTGATATATGAATATCTTGAAATATGAATTTTTCCCCAAATTACCTGAGCTTATCCTTAAAAATATTCTTCCAGAAATATTGACAGATTTATGTTCAGTACGTAACAATCGGAACATGTATTGGGGCGGGCATATGTTGCAATTGACACGTATCTCTAATAGGAGGCTCTTGCCTCATCTTAACATGAAACTAATAACATAAAAACGTTAAATCGTCCTGGAAAGGCATGTGAAACAATGTGTACATGCCCTTGCTCGTAATTGCAGGACCTTCCAAATAAAAGGCTAAAGCATGCCTCCTATGTATTTGGACTATTAAAAAACTACAAGTGTGAATTCAAAGATGTGTTTGGAACAAATGTCAGAAATTAAGAAAGCTGTTGACTCAATTCCTCAGTTGAAACCTTTAACTTACAACTTGCTCTTTGCAAATCAATGCTCGATGCAATGGATGCTATACTTGAATTCGATTTTTGTTCTTCTGCACAAGGTTACACTTTTGTCTAATTTCATTTAGCGACAAGAAGTAAAAAAACACGTATACTGATATCAATCATAATCATATGCCACAAGCGTCGAAGGTCGTGTAGCTACAAACTAGCACAGCACTTTATAAAGATTCGTACATTTGTAGCACATGAACTGATTGTGGTTTTTGATTGCTTTTGGTGGAAAGAGAATCCAGGATTCCATTATCAGTAAAAGAACATTGTGTGAAAGCACGTCTTTCGTTTTGACTTCGGTCTGAAAATCAAATGCACCAGATAGTCACAACACTGATTATTTAAATAATTATGACTAAGCGTTTCAGTGTGGCAAAGAGAAACATTTTATTTTTGTCGCCTCGACCACAAATATGATGAAGTGACAATATTCACGAAATGCACCTAATAAGATACCAATGCATGTATAAAATGTGTTTAAGGTGGGAGGTCTGAAGCCGCACCTTTGGATAACCTGAAATCACCTTTTCATATTTTTGGATAGCCTGATCCTTAAACTACATGCTCCCAAAAACTCAGATGTGTGAACATAAAATTTATATGAGGTAACTGATCTCAAAACCTTTGTTAACAATGAAAAGTTTAAACAGTGCCGGACACATGGCTTTGTTTGCATGGGCATGATAATGAACCATGTCATAGTTTGCATAGTCATTAGTTCATGACCGCTTGAAACCAATTGAGCTATTGACAAGGGTCGTTCATAAGAAACCGTCAGCCGTGGAGAGAAAAATGGGCCAGTTCAGACTAATCGCTATCATTTTTCTGATTACTTTGAAATTCTCGATTGATGTAAAAACAAAATAGCACAATCCACTTACTGGTCCCCAAATACGGAGAACCAACACCCAAACAAGCCAAGTGTGGTGTTCCCAAGTTAAAAAAAGTCGAGATTTAAGCCAAAAAATATACTTTTGTTTAATACCAACATCACAGAGGTAAAGCTGCAAGTTTATTTCACACAATAATTAAAACATAAGAGAGAAGAAATGAGTATGTTGCATGTTACAGCCATAAGTGCGTAAGAATTGGCAACTTTTTCTTTTAATGCAATTTTCTCGGAATTGTTTTTTGCTCAACCTCTACAATTTGTATCTTGCCTCACAAACGTACAAATTGCCCTATCACATTACAATCAACGGACATTAAAAGAAAAATATCATATCCAGGAACGGTTCCCAGGATTTTTTTTTCTGCCAACCCCTTCTGTGATTTTTGGAGCAATTTATAGAGGGAAAATGAACAACCTGTGAGGACTAAATCAAAAATTTTATAACTTTTTATTTATGCTATTTCAGGACTAACCATTGAATTCGATCCTGGACATTGATATATATTTTAAATTTCTTCTAATTTCAACTGGAAAAAACAATTTTGTGTGACTTCTGCGCGAAAACTGTGAAAATCCTACCAAGTCAGAAAGAATGCTATAAAATCTCCAAAAAACTCCAAGCCTGCAAAAACACTTTATGGATACAAATTTATGGATATGTAGTATTCAGAAAATATATAGGTTTAATGTTCTTGTGAAAAAATTAAATGGGTAATTGCGATCCAAAGTTGCCAGTCTCACTGCGCACTAGCTTTACAGCTCCCACCTTAAAGGGAATGAAAAAAAAAATAAATGACAATATTTTATGTCTAAAATAAGCACAAACAGCGGATAATCTGTTAAGTCTTGAAGCTCATTTCATATTCTTATTGACTTTTAGCACGTTTTTGTCTTCAATAATGTATTATAAGTGAACATTAGTTTACTTTCTTTAAGTTTACTCAGCCAGCAGGAATTCATACAGGCTGTGAGATACTTACATTGTTTGTAAAGACGTCTCTGGTTACACATTCTCATGTTAACTTACTCCTGGGTAGATTGGCTCTACAGAGATTTAGATGCTAGACTGCAAGGTGTGCCTACTTTCATTACCAGTGTACAGTACTGCCCATGAATTTTGGTCCGCATCGCTAACATCGTTTGTCTCATTTGCGCCAGTGAGACAAATGGTAGTTTTGCCAGCATGACGCCCCACGTGCTCGCATGGGGTTAAGACTTAGAGTGGTTATTAAAACAATGTCAATAGGTCAGGCTGGCAACGCACAAATTCATTTGGGGTTCGAATGGCACAATGCTATACGAAGTCATCGAATGCGTTTGACCAAACGCATGTGGCCATTGCCTACGTTGAGCATGAACATAATCAACATGCTGGCCAGCTGATTTGTATAAAACTGACCATACCCAGCTTCCCATTTTTTTTAATCAAGGAACACGGGCCTTGCAACATAAGCAAGTGTACACAGACATGCTTCCGGGCATGGTTTTCGCTATATACCCATATTATTTCCACCTTCGATAATGAATTTTATTCCTATCTTGTTCAGTCATAAAGATTTGTTCCATTTGAACATTCTGATAAAATTGAAACAACCAAAGTCTGTTAGAACATCAATAAGGGCATGACACATCGGAGATGGCGATCAACAACACATTGTGTTTATGCAAATCTTTGCTGCATGGTGACTAATCTGCATATTTTCCTTGCCTTCCGCAAGGAAATTTCACTCCTGCCTTTATCTATTTCTAGATTTCTTTGATCAAAGTCTTCCTGGGAAATATATGATGTGAAAATTGAGCATTTTGGTCCAAAAATCTTTGCATGAATACGCCTTGTTCACCTTCCCAACATTGCGGACATGTGGCATGCACATGGTGAACGGTTCATGGGGGAGAACGAGTTTGATTGGACAGTGAGCTGCACGTGATCAATTCCTCCCAATCAGGAGCCTAAACATGTTCTAATCGCATTTAAAATTAGGTACAAGGACGTCTCGATAGACACAAAATTTAAAGTAATACATAGAGATTTGTGATACCTGTCAATATAATGGTCAGTCAACAAAAACTGCAGCATTTGAAATTATGCTAACTAGCAGCACTTTAAACATTCAAAAGTTGAATATCTCCAAAACTGATAAAAATAGATTTGCCAATGCAAGTTCAATTTGTAGGTTTGTGACGTAACCGCATCCAATGAATCATGAAACAAAGTTGCAGCATTTTGATTAAAGCAAATTAGGTGAATACACCAAATTTAATTCTTCACTAACTTTCAAACTATTTTAAACTGTGGTGTCATTCAAACTTTAGTTAGAAGATTTGTAGGAGAGTTCCATCCAATGAACCATGAGTCAAAATTCTAACAGTTTGATTTCTGCAAAGAAGGCAAATAAAAAAATTTCGAATCTCCAATAATTTCAGAACTATTTATATTGAGGTGCCTTTCCAATTTATAGGTTTTTGACATGACCACATGAAAAAACTATGGTTACAGGAGTTAAATGAACACTAAATAGGCAATCTTAAAACGTTTTCTAGGTACACAGACTGATTTCCTTAAAAGCAAATCATTTTTGTTCTCTAATTATATATAAGTTTGGTGCAGGATATAGCTACCTCGACATTGTGTGTCATCAAGAAATATCTGTGTATTAGCACTGGACTCTGATTTGAAATTGGAAATGATATCAGAAGTAGGATACAGTAATGTTAAATCACTCCAAGTAGATCCAAGCAAACCCTTTCAAACTCCCCATACAATTATTCATCTAAACACTACTATAAATGCAGCTGTAGCATGGGCCAGTTGGACAAAAGCCTGTTATTGGAAAGAGCCCCAAAGCACTTGCTACACACACACACACACACACACACACACACACACACACACACACACACACACACACATACATATATATTCGTGTCTGTGTGTGTGTGTGTGTTGTGTAGCAGGTGCTATGGGGCTCTTTCCGTATATATATATATATATATATATATTTAAAAGACAAAAGTATTTAAACAATGGCAATGCAACGTTGATGTTTAAGGATTTGAGACGTATAACCATTTAATCAGTACACTAAATAGAGACAATTCATGGTTTTTACACGTTACACATATGACAGTTATGCTTCAAATTATTCCTTCTTGCAAGATGAGCAATAACATAAAACAGGAATAAATGAACTCTTCTGTATATGTCAGCAGAGAAAAGAATCTTAGAGGCACGTTTCATTTACTCTCTTTTTTTGTCAAAACACCATAATTCCTTTGAACAAGTGTTCAAGTGTGCTCAAAAAGATTTTGTTGATTTTGAAGTATTATCTTCAAGTACTTGAATAATCCATACAAATATACCTGTGAGGTTTCAGATATGAGTGTTGCTGCTTATTGCGCATCATTCTTCACGACTTTAACAAACCATACAAATATACCTGAAAGGTTTTCAGATCTGCCTTTCCTTGCTTTTGGCATCGGTCGCATTCTTTACAACTTTTATAGACCATAAAAATATACCCATTATATTTCAGATATGACTTATACTTCTGCAGTTGACTTTGCTGGTGTCACTGAAAGTGTCGACAGAGAAACAGAAACTGTACATTATCAGAGAAGACCAAGCTCTAGGTCTCGAGAAGACTATGTGGCATTTGTGCTGCATTTTTGTCATGTTACATTGGTGCAAGAAATAGTGCAGATATCAAATATGAAGAAACTGATAAAATGCATAGACATCCACCGTGCAAAAAACACACTACATACATTTAAAGTAGACAATTCTAGCTATCACAAATTTTTATACCATCTTAAGCCTTTTGGAATAATAATTACGCAAAACTTGTGGCAGCGATGCGACACCTTAGATGGGAATAGCAGAAATGTAACTTTGGACATCAAAGTACATACAGGTTTCTCTATTAATATGACTATTGTAAAATTGGATTTTCTTGTCTTCAACCGTCTGAAGCAACCAATGTTAACAAGTCATGAACCCCATTTAAAGGTAATGGAGACTTGTCAGTGGCAAAGCGCAGAACTGTTCATTGACCGACAATATGGGGGGAGCTATATAAAGAATGCAGTCATTGTATCCCCCAAAAATACTGTATGTTTTCATATAAATTACTGCATTATCATTTTTTATGGAGACGTGCCTGGGTACAGAAGACAACTGCATGCTACATTCCAGGCAATATCACTATTTTCGTTGCCTGGTGAGAAGCACACAGCTGATACTAAGTTTCACTTTATTGAAGTGAATATATTACATCTCCTGCTAGCAGAAACCAGGTGTAATAGCATTTGGGCATCACTGAAAGCTGGTTTTATTGAGCATATGGTCAAGGCCGAAAAGTGTCTGACCACAGAGGATGATAAAATTCTGTCACAAAAAGTTTCACTTCATACTGGTAGGCTCACAAGTTATGGCTGTGGTAAGGTTTTATTTCACATGAATTGCTGGGCATCAAAACGGAATTCAAGCCTGTTCCAGTGGCACATATTTGCTGCTCGATCTAAGCTGGTTTACCTCACGTCCAAATATATGAAAATCATATATTCCGGGAAAACTTGCCCAATTGCATATTTGGCATTTATGAAAAGGCATTTAAGATCGGAACCGTTGGGAAAATTTTGTGGTAAAAACCCTGCTGTTAATCTCACATCGAAATCAGAGGAAGTAATCATTGAATACAGACACTGTACTCCTCAAGTATTCAATTCTGACAACCAGTTCATTGTGGAATATTACTTTATTTACAATAAATTGCAAGAAAGCATCTGTAGGTTGGCAAACGTTACATTTGAAAGGAGCTTGTTATTTGGTGCACCAACGTCACGTGATCTTGTAAAACCAATAAAATATATATGGTTCTTTCAAAAAAAGCTCGGACAGGAATTTAATATGAAAATTGTGGGTTTCTTTTGGTCCCAGTGCAACATTTTTATTATAAGCTATGGTGACAGGTTCCTTACGGACTTAACTAGTGACGAGAAGTACATTAAAGAGGCATTCAATTATATTCATCGCTTCATAGTTTTTGATCTGCATAGTTTATGTGTTGTTGTGTGCTGCATACACAGATATGACAGTGGGACTTTGAAATTTATTGATAAGATGAAATTGAATTTGTACATAAAAGTTAAATATATTAAAATACGACAGACTAAAAGTCAGACTCAACTGCTTTACAACATCCGTATCTGCAAAAGGTATGTTGCAGTAGTTCAGTTTACATCCCCTACCGGTAGGTTTGTTCAGCTGACAGTGTTTAACTTATCCTGGTCGGGACCAGAACAAAATAATTGCTTGCATGGCGGGATAGCTATCTTTGATGGCAAAAATCTATACCGTGCCATCATAATTGGCCCATTCTGTAATCACTTCCGGTACTTACTGCAAATAAAACCAAATGCATCAATTCCTGTGACGTCTGGCAGTAATCATTTGTTTGTACTCTTTTATTCCTCTGGAAATGATCAATTGTCTTTTGTTTTGTCAGCCACATTATCTCTATGCCAGGGTGTGTCTCAATTTATGTATCTTTTACGACACAGAAATAAAATGCTGTTAAATCTGTATAACAGCCATTTCATGCTGCCACATGATCAGCCAAGTACTCGAAAGGTGGTAATGGTTGTTTCAAAATGTGTCAAATTGGCACAATATCCGGACGATGTTCCAATGCATTGGATGGGCAACTTTTTGATACAGACGAAGCAAACCCACAGAATTTTGGTACAAATAGCTACAAATTATTTAGGGACATTCGTATCATTGAGCGTTTTGCAACGTTACACATGTCTCACCGTTAGCCTCAGTAAATGGGCTGGTAAAGGCTATCTTGTTCATAAGCTTCGAGCGCAATTTGATGTATATCGATGTCAGCTTCAATCGCTTCTACTTATTGCTCATATTAACCCAAAACCACCGTGTGGCACTGTCAATCTAAATAAAACATTTTCGGTCTTTGCTCCAAAACAGGGAATATCCCATTGCACCAAATTCTTGTCTTCACTTCTTACGCTGGATTTGGGAATTGCAGTGTTTTCTGCATCCTTCCTGAAACCAAAAGCGTACACAAATACGTTTTTACCTGTATGGATGACATTTGAACTTTTCCAGAGAAACACAATACATTTCAAAGGGGTATCCTTGCAAATTTATGCGTATAGAAAAGACTTATTCTGTCAGCAGCAGAAACATGTTCTGCTTTTTTTAGCACCCCATGTACGTCGCAACTTATTAAAATATCACTGGCATGAATTGAAAAGGCAGTACAGTTTAACATGGATTTACAAGTACATTGACCTTCCTTATTTTTCCTGGCATTTTGAATTACGCACAATTGAATTTGATGAAGAAAGTAAAAAGTGGAATGCATTCCTAGATTTCCCACCCTTTTACAAAAATTGTATTGAATCGTGGCCTCAGTTTTTATTTGATATACATACAACCAATGCAAAATTAAAACAAACAAGTTGCTTTAACGTCACAATTAAATTTCACAGTGTTAGAACTATGGCTGCTGAAAAAATGCTACTGGTTGGATTTCAACGTATTTATAATCCTTTTGTGGAAATGAAAAATGCCTGGCTCAAAATAAGATTTGGTATATACAGATTTTGGGCAAGTAGTCAGTTTGCTCAATCCATCAGTTGGTACCAAGCATTGTATGTTTGTATAAGGGAAAGATCATACTTACTTGTTTTAAACACTCAGTTGGAACTTCAAATGTTAAAATATTTGCTTTATTATCGGGACCTATTAATTGACACGGACCCTCTTTGTATCTTTCAGTCAATTTTTGTTTTCATTGGGCTGAAGAAAAAGCCGGTAAGTAGTGCTGTGACGACCCAGGTGAATTTATTCCTGACTTTACCTTTACCTGTCAGGTAGAAAACTATACCCAATTGACAAACATAATTTAATGAAAGGTATAATTCCAACAATGAAAAATGACAAACGGCATCGAGTGAAGTTTGAAGAAGCACGATGACGGTATAAGGGTATCGCATTGTGTGTGATTTTATGTTTTTGGTGTTTTGATATCCTCGATGCCTTCATGTCAAGTGTTTCCCTGCCCCAGGCGTTTTCATATCCATGGGGTTTTATGTCCCATGTCTAATTACTTTTCACTTTCTATGTGCTTCCATGCCCTGTGTTTTGACATATCATAGAAGTTTCAATGTCCTGTACATTTCATGTCATAGCTTTGCTACCCGACATATCACAGGATAATATTGGTTGCTTTACTTCTTTATTCGCAGAGAGACTGGTTAATATCAAGTTCTTTTATTCTATAAAATGAGCCTGTCCTACAGAGACCATCATCAAACATCCTTACATGTTTTCTTATGGCAGCTGATGAGTCTGACACAAGTAGAATGTTCTTGAAAATCGTTGTATTTCTGTATGTCCAGGGTTAGTTTATTCCGTCTTCTCCATAAACGTTGGAAAGACCCGCTTCGAGAATGTCCTAATTCTTCGATATTTCCATTAGTGTTCAGCTACTGTGTACTATGAGTATGCTGGCAGAAGGAGTTAAACAAAGGTAACGCTTTTAATTAATGAGCAATGGCGGAGATACCGTTTATGTCCATAAGACAGTAATTAATGGTTTTAAACATTTAAACCCAGATACTGTTTATGTGCATAAGCGGTGGTGAGCCGATATCATTTATTGACTGCCAAACACCATTAAGCTTATATCAGTGTAATCATCACAAGTATAATAGCAAATATATAACCGAATGAAGTCGGTCAAAAAGGCAAAGGCTATAAAACATAGCTGCAGAAAATACAAATACTTCTGAAAAACTACATTCAAAAGTTTAACAATGACAAGCATTCAGTATATATAATGTCCTTATCTCTAACTAAGAATGTATATTTCATATTGCCCCCTGAATGCACGGACCCGTGAAACAAGACATCCCTTAGAAAAAAGTATGTAGAAAATGAGCAGTAACATTCTCAATCTTTAATAAACCATAATAAATGAGAAATGACAATCTCATTCTTCAAAATCAATTTAAACCACCGCGACCGAGCTATCCGCAGAAAGCAGGCAACCCTTTTTTGGTTTCTCTGTGGAAGGCAGGAGAAAAGGTTACCTTGCAGAACAATAACCATATCACAAAAAATGTATACCATATATATGAAACCATCATACATAAATCAATTCGAGCCATAGCAATCGTGTCATCCGCGGTAAGCAGGCAACACTTTACTTTCCCTGCGGTAGGATAGGAAATTGTTGCGTGGCTGAACAAACCATACCAGGAGACACCATGATAGCCAAATCATTTATTTCCGCTATGCACAATCTTACTTTTCCATACAACCCCACGAGATTTGAAAGAATCTCCCCCAACAAAGGCGAGTGAGATTCTTCCGTTTATAATTATATGCATATATTTTGAAACTTGAGTTCGACAAAATTGGCCTAAGCGTTCTTGGATTATACCATATGGTTGTATTTGTTAAACGTCCAGGTATAGCAATCATGAATTTGGATTGGGAAGTAAATATGTTTTTATAGCTCCCGACATGCCTTGCCAGAATATCTGCTGGCCAGGTTTTCCCAGGTACACCCCATCATTGCAGGACAGAGAGTGTTCTGATTGAAGCAGTTTTGGGTGGTGGATAACACTGACCCCCATGCGAAGGGCATGGTCGCAGACATAGCGATTAATGTTCTTCAGCGCAACATCCACTTTCGTTTAGTTCCTGGCGCCATAGTACCAGAGGTGTGGTAAAACGTCGGAAAACAAAATGACAGATTGTGGCATTTGGGGTTATGACGAGCCACGTAAGTTTACCAAGTACACCCGTATAACACAGCTGTTTGTCCTCAGCTGATCGTTTGTGCCTACCTGAACGATGACTTTGTTTGGAACTGGTAGGTGGGCCAACATGTCACAGAGTTCAATTTCGATGTCCTAAATTGAGCCACAGCGGATACCACGCCAGTGTGTGGTCACTCCAGGGAATTCAATGCAGCCCGTCTTTGCAACCAATAAACGAGAGAGAGCCAAACAACCCAAACTGACCTCTGTGTCCCTGAGAAAATATGTTTGCCCTGGGCCAGAAGACAGTATATATGCACTCAGAAGTCAGGCAAAAAAAAGATACTGCTTGTATACATGATGTAAAGATGAATCACCTGGTGACAATATGTGTGTGGATATTATATGGGAGGCACGGACAAAAAGACAGAAAAAGAAAAATAGTAAGTAAATAAATAACTGCGTAATTGTAAATGTTGATAGGCCTGACTTGCTTATCGGCATAAGAGACAAGGAATCGTTACTGAGTCTTGAATTTATGTGTCAGTATTTTATTGAGTGGCCTGATATAGCTGCTGACAGCAGATGAGCGCCATCTCCTCCATGATTTGATTGTTCAAGGGGGATTCCTGAAGCTGCACAGGAAGACACAGACCCTATCCTGAAGCTGTGGCGTTTGAATTTGGAAGAATCGAATTTACAAGAGCTGGGGCATTTCTTAAGGACTGCTCGGAACTGAAAATGTGAAAGTGTGCAACCCATCAAAATATATATATATATATATATATATATTGGGAAAAACAGTGGGCCCTCCTTTTGAGTGTTTATTTGTAGATAGCTTCACATACAAGCAACACAACAGGGACCATGTTAATTTGTAGCAATATCTGTATCTTTATGGAAATCTTGCGTTTATTATTTTTTACCTGTATCATGACAAATGTCATTACGCCATTACGAAAAGGTACATCTGATCTCTGTAGCGTATCTGCAGATTTGGATTTTTTATTTCGTAATATGAAGTCGCTGATACTTACGAAGGCAAAATAAGCTTATGAAAAAGCTGCAACGAATTAAACAGGTTCTCCAGTGGCACCATAATCAAGACGGGTTGCAGATATAAGCTTTGTTACTGTGTCAAAACTAATTGGTAGCCTTCCATCTGACGTCTTGCCTGTTCTCTTCATTCTTTGCATTAAGATTTCAAAGAGAAAGTTACCTGTGGGTCTGGGAGCAAGTTAATCTTGTGTACGTAACTTGACATGCTTATGGCAGGTAGATAGGATGCTATTGTTGATGAAGCCATGCTTTGCAATGACAATTATGCTATGAAGGCAACTATCTTAGTGTCTTTGCTGGCCAAGTTATAGGTTTTACAAATTGAGCATGCGTAAATTCTGTGAATAAATATACCGCCCTGGTATGTGCATACAGTGTGTTAGGCACCAATGAATTTGATAACAAGTGGGATGTCTCTTGTTCTAGCTGAACGGCAGTAAATGTTCTGGGGCGGTTGTGGATGGGTTGCGTTTGTTGCTACGGCTCTGAATCTGTTCCACTGATAAAGCCAGAGAGCGTCACATAAAATATATTTGTCACTTCAGTTTTGTATTTTGAGACAAAGAGCACCTTAAATTATAAACATGTTGGAACCAGTTTTCTCATTAAAACCATGATATGTGGGCACTTTGAAGATTGATTGTAAATTATTTTCACCACTGATTGATTATCAGAGTGGAAACAAGCTTTTTGTTTGTCAGTTTTTCCCCCAAACTATCATAGCCAGTGTAATGGGAAATAACTCTAAATATGCTATCGAGTGACCTTTCCTGATCCCAGGCATGTCCCATGTACCACTAAACCATAAACTACGTCCTTGCAACTGTAGGTAAACACCGAAGCCTTGGTTATGAGCTGAATTGCTCTGGACTTGCATAATGTCAGCAGAAAACCAGTCCTAATCTAGTATCATAGCCGTACCATTATAATGTTCAAGAAACCAAAGCCAAGTACTAATGTCTGACCTGGCCTCCTGATTGATTTTAATTCTGTTTAACATTTTCTCCTTCTTTTTAGTTAGCGCAAATGAGGCCCTGGAGGAATGCTTGATGCCCCAACCCTCCTCTGTCATTGGAGCATTTTGCATAGACTGAGTTGCCAATTTGCAGCATTAGCCGTGGCCATGGATTTCACATGGAATCTGAATATTAGGCTGCATTTTTGCCACTTTCATTTACATGGATTATATTTTGCTGTGTGCTTATAAGTGTTTGGATAATAGGGGTGCATTTGCTTCTGTTTGGGTAGCAAGTTAGCCAAAATTAGATAAGATACTGAGGTATTTGTGACCTGAGGACAGCGACTGAGGGTTGGCATCAGACACAACTTGGCTATGGAGGGCATTAATTACAGCAATATGGATGCATGTTTCTTGTTAGAACTTATTCAGTTTTCTTAAGGACACTTCCCTACACTCAACTGGGTAGCTCATATTACTTTTTACTAATGGCCGAGATACTAACAAGCTGTTTACTTACCACTTGCTGCTTTCCAAATGTTGTCTGTGTGGTGGTCTTGTTGACTAGAAGGTGATGCCGCGATGCATAGAGATCAAGTAGCATAATATTCGCATAGACTGAGGTATGCCTGTACACCGTGAAGAGGAGATCAGCCAAAGTGTGATAGTCTTGTGAAATGTTATCAGCTAATGTGGTTGTCATAAGATAACCCACGCGCTTTAGGGGTACTAGTCAAATAGTGCGCATGCCTTGGCCCCACGCAGGCCAGTTTGCAGGCACAAAGACTGCTTAGAATCACATTTATTACTATTTTATTTATTTTCAATTTCACTGTTCAAATTCCGTCTGTCATTTTGCTAGACCAACTTTGCTAAGTACATAGTACGGCAATGGTTGTAAAGATCAGTTGCCAATATACTGTTTATTTGCTTTATATATCTATTACCAAGTACGACTTCCTGCAGTAGAAATTAGCTATCTGAGAGAGGCTCATTTTGAGGTCATAATCATGACTAAAAAAGGCAGTAAAGTGATAAGACATCGTTGTAGCCTAATGCGATGCCAAACATAACAATACACTATTTATTGACATTTTATGACTTACTGTTCGCAATATGTGAGCACACATGACCTTTTTAAAAATTTGGAGCTTTGTGAGTAAAACGACATGATACCGCATTTTGTGTCGCCACAAGAGTGAGACATGCAACTTTAACTAAGCCGTTTCCCACAAGAAACCATCCCAACAACCATGCATATTCTTACTTTGGTGGAGATATATACAGCATATATTTATCTATATCTCTTAGCTCTTATACATGTTTTCGATTCCCTGAAACACCGAAACAAGCTTTGCAGACAAAGGTGTTTTCTTGCAAAATACCTTAATAAATATACCTGTGCCGCTAAATATCCGCATTTTTTTATTCTTCAAAACTGAAGACTTTTTGTGCGAAGTATCAATGTCAAGATCATTTGAGCGAATTAGGATGGCATATTCTTTCAGGTTGTCGTAAAGGCATATTCCACTGTTTAATGGGAAAGCATGTCTCGTTATTTGTTGGGAAGGCGTATTCCGTTATTTAATGGGAAGATGTATTTGGTTATTTATTAGGAAATTGTATGTCGTGTTTCATTCTAAAGAAATACACAACCAATTCACACATATATGGTGCATTACATTGATGCCTTTTAAGAAAAATTGCCTGCAGCGCTACCTTCATTCAGTTGTAGTTAGACTATATGCAAACAGAATGTGTATATTTCATGAAAATATTCTATCTAGAATCGATGAAGGCAGCACAATGGAAGGTAATTACACGTAGACGAGACAAAACACCATGTTTCAAACCTAATAATAATGTCCAGGCAAATTACAATATGCTACGGAACTTAACATTACAAAAGAAAGAAGATATATTCATGATATGTAATACAAATATGTGACAAAGGACCAGATTACAATAAACAAAATATGAAAAATATAGCATTACTACGAAGGCGCAATGGTTTGAAGTCATACGTGCTCAACATTTTTATTGCCCTCAGGCTACCATAGTATTTATTTTTACTTTGTACTAGGCTGAACATCTTAAAACATTTAAAATTAGAAGAATACATTGGTCGCTTATCTATTGTCTTTGCAAATTACAGGTCCTTCGATAGGTATAATTAAAAATTATTCTGTTTGCTTACATATGTGGTTTGTAGATGAGGCAAGACCATCAATTTGTTCCATTACTTTGCCCCTCAAATATTAAACCCCCCAAGGGTGTGTCATGTTGACTTCAATAATATAAGGGTAATATATAGTTCAGTAAGTTAGTGAGTGAGTGAGTGAGTGAGTTAGTTAGTTAGTTAGTTAGTCAGTCAGTCAGTCAGTCAGTCAGTCAGTCAGTCAGTTTAGTTAGTTAGTTAGTTAGTTAGTTAGTTAGTTAGTTAGTTAGTTAGTTAGTTAGTTAGTTAGTTAGTTAGTTAGTTAGTTTAGTTAGTTAGTTAGAGATATCGTCCAATACGTTAAAATTTGGACAAAAGACAGCCAGGCTCATAGTCCCATCACCCCTGTTTGCTAGGCATTCAGTCCCTCTACGGCCAATCAGAGAACAGGATTCTCACAGACCCTCTAATTATACATTTATAAATATCAACCTAGTGGAATCCATCTTCAGGCTGATATTTATTAATTTATAATTAAGGGTGTGTGAGAATCTTTTTCTCTGATTGGCATTACAGGAACTGAATGCCTGGTAACCATTTTGAGGGTGATATTTATGATTTATATTAAGGAACTTGTGGCTGCTCACATCTAATTGGTTATACAATGAAAGTGATGTGCTGATTTTACCCTCATTTTGAGCCAGCTTGTTCTAAAATACCAAAACTTACGCTCAGAACATGTTTCCGCAAGAGTACATGTTTTCTGAGTGGCTGTTCCTTGTATAAGCTAATAATTCAACAAAGACAACCCACATAATAATGAATAGTTATAGGTGCAAATGATTTAGTTTGTTGGTGTCCATAAATATTAAATGCATGTAAACATTTACAAACGTATTCTCAGTGGTGACATTAAGTTTACAAAACAATACAGAGAAGAAGAAAAAGAAAAAAAGCATGGCTGCCGGGTTAATTAGAATGCTGTATACTTTGATAATCGTTCCAAACTTTGCTCGTGTTGGACACTGCAAATGGCATGATTTTTATGAAGCACCTTCGAGAACCGCCGGGGAACATGTGAATTGTGGAATCCTGATAATTGGTATTTTCACTAAGCTTTAAACAAGCGACTTCATTTTTGATACCACCATCTACTGAGACATTGAATCCAAAAAGAATCCCACACATATGGAACCCTAGTCTATAACACAGTGTCAGAATCAAGACCTATTTATGCGTTGTCATCTTGCTTACTTCTGGGGATAAAGCTCAAAATCTAGGTCCATATCCCAAATGCACTGCAAAGTTCATCTCATGGAATGAAGCTCACGTACAAATTGTAACACTATGTTGCACTTGAGTGTGTTCATCCTATAGCGACTGTTGTACCAAAAAAATAAAAATAAAATAAAACAATACAGTGTAACTGGTGATATGTACAAACTGTGTACTGTAACTGCTAAAAGAAGTATGCATTGTGACAGCCCCACTACCCCCCTGCAGCCCCAGAAATGGAAATACAGAATCACCCACACAGGGTACAAATGTACAAAGTTTTCCACAAATGGATACAGAGAATGAAGATAGTTAAACCAGCCATGGACATATGTCAATAGTGTTGCTTGCCTGCCTTCCCTTACTCTTATTTTTTCAATGTGTCTAATTCAATGATGCTGCATTCCCAGAAAATCCACATGGTCTGCATATTTTTACTCGTCCTTCGAACAAATGGCTTGTTATGGGGGCATTTAAGTGTTATTATCCTGGTGTCTGTAACCCATGGACTCTTTATGGACCCCTGTGGAGAAACAACCCGTACTGCTGATTAGCAAAACCCGAACTGGAGAGCAATGTTGCTGATTGTATTTGTGTCTTTTTGTCCAAATCCACTTCGTGGTAGTCATTAGCCTATTCCGCAGTCCGAACTCTTTACGCTCCATAAGCTAACCGGTCCCAGTCTAACTTATATACATAGAAGTACTATTGTCCATATTGCACACGTTCCTCTGTAAAATTTTGACATAGGCTGTATTAGCCCAAATAAATTAAAGGGTCTTCAGCGGGTAACTACTCAATATGTTTCGGAGCCTTTTACCCGTACATGTCTCTCTGAGTAGCGGCTCCTTGTCTAAGCTAAATATTCAGCAAAGACAACCCACATAATAATGAATAAATATGAACGTGGCAATTGATGAATTAGCTACATACGTGAAGTTTTGCTTATAAATGCAGAGCTTCATATGAAAGAAGAATACCTGTCAAACGAACCATAATTACCAAATTTGCATAGTACATGTTCAGATAAGAACAATTTGACTTACCCCTGAACCAATATGTACCCTTTCTAGCTGGACAGCTTATCCTAGTTAAACCATCCGCCAATGTTTAACTGTAGTGGAAACAAGCTGGGACATTATATTCAGTCCCAGTGATTGTAAAATAAACAGTTGCAGCTAGACCACCTGTGTAAACCAAGGGAAATCCTAACAAGGACATGCCAATGACAAAATGCATCTTGAAGGCCATAACATAATCGCTTGTAAGAATAGAAACAGGCACGCTGGAGGGGTTTGTTGTTTTGTAGCAAAACACATGAAAAGCTAAACAGATGGAAACCAGACATGGACAAGAATTAGAATGTGTGTGGTCTGACATATGCTTACTTCATACTGAACCCACATTCGTATGTTGCGTGTACAGGCTAACAAACACTTCTGTGCCTTACTTGATTGAACAAGTCAACTCAATGTCAGATAATCATAATGGAAAAACATTACAGGTACAAAAAAAAAACATATTCTATGTGATTTTAATATTGATATTTCGAAACCAAACTCTGGCCTAGTGGCTGAATTTCTATGTATGGCAGGTGCACAGGGGTTAAAACAAATAATACAAGAGCCCACCAGGTCAAGTGAACATTTGAGAACAGTTATTGACTTAGTTTTTACAAATGAAGTTTACAAATGAAGAGGATGTTGTTACAGATGCAGGCGTTTTCGATCTTGATATATCTGATAAAGATTTCATTTTTTGTATGCATAAGGGTAAAATCCTAAGGTCAAAACCAAAGTACATACACATTCCTTCATTTAAAAATTGTGACCCAAGCATGCTTTGCAAGTGATCTAAGTCAAATAGCATGGCGGGTTATAGGCAGAATGTAGCGAGTGCGGGTGTCTGTCCCCACAAAACACACGAGTCTGTTCTATGGGTGCAGATACCCAAATGAGCTATAGTTCATATTTATCCCATGTTTTACAGTGAAATAATTGCACAAAAAAGTGATTACAACCCGTGCTTGACTCATATTGACAGCATGGCTAATTTGCATATGAACTAAGTAATACAAGAAAGCAGATTACATAGCTGTATTACATTGGTGTTTGTATGGGTTGCATTGCAAACGGGGAAAATGAACATCTTTGAGGACTATTGGGATGTCTTTACAAAGACAGAAAGTGTGTAAGAGTGAGTGGCAATCCTCGAATTTGTGATAGCACCCATCAAGCTACATCTATGTTCAGTTAATTTTAAATGAATACTTATTTCGTTTTTTTTTTTTTTTTTTTTTTTTTTTTGGTGTGTTACTGCTCTAATGATCTATATACACAATATTTATTTTTAATGTGCATGCTTGAATGAGTGTTTGTAATCATGGCCCCTATGGAACGCAGCCTGCATGCTGATCAGGGCAACCCTGTCTAAAAATACTGAATAAATAAAAAAGAAATGCCCACCAGACAAAAATTCAGACATAGTTGTGCAAAATGATTCAATAAAAAAGAAAACAGATCCCAGAGGCAATCAGCGTTAATGATTTTAGCAGTAAATAGTAATTACCAATGTAGAACAGCAGAAAGACCAGGTCGCCTTTTATTAAAAGAACTTAAAAATGGGAAATGGAGAAACATCCTGCAATACACACCCCCATAGGCTCTTAGCAGTGTTTATTATTTGAGTATCTCAACTAGCCAGTGAACTGCTTGACAAATATAAATACTTTACCTCATGTGATGTCAGTCAGCTGAGGTTTAATGATAGTCCATTATCTGCAGTGTCTGTCAATTTACATGCTGGCCATTCCTAAAACGATAGACTAAATTATTAAACATGGTGGTGACATACCACGGATGAGTCTCCATCCAGTTTGTTCATCAGCTTATGGGCAAATGGTATTGACTCTTTATAATTTGTTTGGTCCAGATTTTGGCAAAGGTTTAAAAAATCTTTATCACAGGGCCAATAACTATGAAATTGGCATAGGCCACACCTTAAAGTAATCAATATTATTTATCTTTTATCTCCATATCAAGAAATTTATTACTGTCTTAAAAGCATCGTTTGAAAAAAAAAGACTCGTCTACAGGAGTGATAAGGGCACTTGCAAAAGTTTCATGAACTTTGAATCTGTGACCCAATTATCTAAAGAGTGTAAAATGCCCGGGCAACCCAAAGTTGAACAGTTTGGACAGATAAAAGATATGTTGCAGAACTTGAAAAAGAAGTCCACATTTACTCGGGATACATATCGAACAATAAATAGTGAAAAGACAGATGTTATGAATTGTACGGATACTTTGATAAAATTCTGAAAGATCAGATATATGCTAAGATTGCAGACTATGCCAAACCATTGAAAATATCGAAAAACAAGTCACTGGTCTGAAGAAATAACTCATTTCTGTTTTAATATGAGTGTTCATGCAAATTTTGCTATAAACATCCCCTACAATAGCATTGACCTTAGCGTTGAAAAGAGTCATTGTCTTATTGATTAAGGGTGGCCTTATCTTTATGTAAACATGGTTACAGCTAAAAAGAAAGAGCAGCAGGGAAGATATATATGCTTCTAGACAGAAAAACTATGGCAACAAGAGCAGAATTCAAGGACACCTGTGTGATAGGCACCCAATGTAATACGGAAAGATTTGTTGCTATCCATGTCAAGCCAGTTTTGACTGAGAGTCTTAACTTGTAAAGTATGGAATTGCAGCCAGTGGTGGAGTGGCCAAGAAAGAAGATCACTCCACAATGTTATTCCCTACCAGGGCACACTGTGGCTAGTATTTGTGAGTCACCATAAGGACAGGACTTCAACCATTCCCCTGCTCACCATACGTTAACACTTTCATGCTGGAAGATATATGATTCAACTAAAAAAAATAAACAGCTTATTACAGTAGTATTGGGTAATTACAGATCAATGTCATAGTCGAAATTCAGTCCAAGTCAAAAACGAACCAAATCGTGACTCCAATCATTCCCTGATTTTTCAAAAACTTTCTGAAACAGGGACATTCGAAAATGACATTAAATTAACCATACATGAAGTTTCTGGGTTAAAATAAATAATAATCATTTAGATATCCAATGGATTTGAAATGTATATAAATGATATAATAAACATATAAACCGAACAATTGTAACTAACATTTTATACGGTGTGTATAAGGCAAGATATTTCTTAAAGTTGAGATTTTCTAGCATCAAATTGATTTAAACTACTATTAACA